>JAACJM010000298.1:0-95796 GCA_013368315.1 Tetrapyrgos nigripes | reverse complement strand
CGAGCAAGCCAAATGGTCTATCGTTCTTCAAGTCGCTCCTAAGCTCGCCGAGGAAGTACTTGAGTTCCTTGTCGCAGAGGATCCACTTCTCCACCTCACCATCAGCGTCTCTGACCGAGGTTGGATCACCGCGCACTCTCGCTTCCACGACCATGACGACACGGACGACGAGTACCACCGATCTCGGTCAGCGAAGATGAGGGGATTGATTTCATGTTGGCTTTGGCAGCGTGGGACGGTGAAGAAAAGGCTATCGTTGCACACAGACGCGGGTGAGTTTTCTTCTAAGCTGGCCCTCAGAACCCACACTCACTGAGACACTCTTATTAGAATATGAGACCATAGAACGTGAATGCCTGGAATTTTGGACAATAATTGCAGAGTTTTGGAAAGGAGATTTCATGTGCGTGCTCACCTTCTCACTCATATTCGTCCTCTAACAGCTCTCTTACTAGCTGACCATCCCGTCTTCACGAACACTTATTCAAGCTTGGCTTTAATCAAGCACGCCCTGAGTGCTTTACCAATCCTTCCGTCGACCTCCCCCTTGGCATTGATGTCTGATCCTATCCAGCTAGGTGATGATAGCGACTGTTAAAATCTAGTAAGTAAAACCGTTTTACATTGGGCAGATAGCGCGATCTAACTTACCTTGGATTCCTCATCTATAGCTTCAGTCAGTCTCCCATCGGTATGGTCAGGGTAATGTAGTTTAACGTCGTGTCTCGGACAAGAGCCTTTACGAATCAGACTTAGTATTTACCATGTAACTCTATTCAAAAGACTTGAAGGTATCTACAAATGAATCCAAGTAAAAGTATCTACACTGAAAGAACTGAAGCAACGAAAAAGAGAAGTTGAACGGTCTGAGGCCATTGTCGTCACCCTCGCTCATCTAGTTTTTATTGTTCTACATCTACGAGATAATGAGACAAACACATACATTCTCGACAAATTGGTCATGAACAGTATAAAATGTGTTCCGAACCACCCAAGGCCCCACTCCAAACATGTCCTACTATAATACATGTACTATCTTCAACGACACGTCCTATTTCAACGACGCGTCCATGTACGACGACGACTTTACTGCAGAGTGCTCCGTCTCTGCACGTCGACTTGACTGCAGTGTGCTCTCATCTCCAGAGTCCTTCGGTTTGCCGACTTGCCAATTTTCACTTCAGCCTGCATCCTCCAGTAAACACCGTGTCTTATCTCAAAGACAACAGCTCCAGCGTGAGCAAGCCAAGTGGGCCATTGTTTCTCAGTCGCCCCCGCCCAAGCTCGCTCAGTCAGTCAGTCCTTGACTGCCTTGCCCAGGAGGATCCTATTCTGGGCCTCACGATCTGCGTTTCCGACGGTGGTATTGTCACCGTACACACTGACTATCACGACATCTACGACGACTATGACGAGGACGATGAGTACCGGCGCGCCTCTATCAGTGAAACGAGCAGATTGACTTCTTGCTGGCTTTATTGGCGTGGGACGATGAAGAGAACGCTATCCATGCGCACAAGACTAGCGACTGCCAAATTATAGTCAGTTAAACCGTTTTCCATCAGCCAGCTAGCACGATCTAACTTACCTTGGAGTGATCCTCATCTGTTGCTTCTGTCCATCTCCCATCGCAATGGGTCGTAGTAATGTAGTTTTAACGTTCGTCTCGGACAAGCACCCTTATGATCAGTCTTAGTATTACAATGTATCTCTATTATCAAGAATTGAAGTATCTACAAATGAATATAAGTATTTACAATGAACAAATACACGCAATATTGATACAAAACCGACAGCAAGCGAGAAATACAAAGACAGTCCAAAACAAGTATGTTCATGCAAAGTAGATGTAATACAGGGGGTATGGATGCGTGCAAAATGTCCAATAAATCACTCCTCCTTCTTCTTCTTGGACGGGCATTTCTGCTGTCGCTTCTTTCTCAACGCTGCTTTTCTCTCCTGCACCCAGGAAGAGCATGGACTATCACAAGATATCGGACCGGCACTCGCACAATCACTCGCTTCAATAAGCAACTCCTCATCCCAGACCTCCTCCTGTGCTGTTCCCCAGTTTCTGAAAGTTGCCACCACCAATCCAGGGCTCCTCGTCGTGGCCGTCCTTTGTGTTAAACCGAACATAGAGACGACGAGCATATTTGCCTGCATGTTCCCCAAAACAAATGAGGATGCCTCCTTCATGAGATGTAGCTCTCACAGGCGTTGGATAGACCTCCGCCGGATCCACAAGGAAGGGTTTGCTTTTACCATATTGAAGGCGCACCTTCTTGAGATCCAACAAGGGAGTTGCATGCATTCGGTCTTGTTCAGGTCGGTTTTTGGGTTTGTGAGTAGCTATGAATGTCTTCCTGTCGAGTGGAGGGTGCATCCACGTCGGTAGAGATTCCGTAGTAAGTAATGGCCAGTCGAGTTCGGAGTAGGTGGGGTCCCAGGCACCACCATCACGAACCACTTGTTCGTGATGGGGTGGAGGCGGAGTGAGAGAGTGGGGAAGAGTGGATGCAGACGAAGAGGCTTTGGGGATCTTGATGGGTTTGACAGAGAACTTAGGCTGATAGTACCGCTGGGAGTGCTTTAAAGGGTGCGCTTCGTTTAGTCCCTGTCCAGTACTGCTCACGAAGTCAGTCGCTGGATCATGAGAGGCAATAAAAAAGCTAATACTCACTTCACATCACGAATCCAACTATAATCAATCTCTGTTCTCCCTGCGTTTCTGTGAGCGTATGTCATGACCTGACTGAAGCTGATTGTGACACGCAATCCACTAGGGAATGCCAGACTACCGTCTCCAAGCTGCATGGTGTCTCCTCGCAAAACGTTGACAACAATGCCTTCATAAAATTTCATCGGACCACGAATGACAATGACATTAATGTTCTCCCAAGGTGCGCGAGGTGTCTTGGGCACCATCTTTGCAGAGGTTTCCGGCGTGGCTAGGGATTGAGACGCTGGATCTCCTTGTGCTGCACCATGGTCCTGGTCTTCATGATCCTGATCCCAGTCAAGTTGATGAAACTGCTTTTGATGTGGAGCAAGAGGCAATACGTCCTTCAGCAACATTCTTGACCTGTTTTTATGATTCAAGGTGAGGAAGAGATCGTAGCAAAAAAAAGTATAAGACTCACAACACCTGAACAACGTCGTCGTGTCGCAGGATGGCCAACTCATTCAAGAGAGGAAAATACACTTCTACCTTGGTATACAGATTGGGGTAGAAGATGTTTGTGATGTAGCCCATGTAGCTAGCGTATTTTCCAGCGCCTTGACGGCTGGAGACATGCTGGTCTATCCAGGGAAGACGATGACCTCCATCTGAATCTCGGGCACCAACACGCTTACATGTGTTGACATGGAAATGGTAGACCTGCTCTAAGACTCAGTTTGTATGTAAATCTCGATAAAAAGATAACTTGCCCTATAATCTTGATGGCCTGCCATTTCTACGACCTCGCAGGTCTCACCAGAAATATTGACTATGACTCCATGAATGAGAGCGTCTCCATGAGAAACGACGACATTATCTGTGCAACGGAACCGCTTCCGGATGTTGAGTTGCTCGACCCATTCTTCAGGCTGAGCAGGATCCAAGTATGACACCAAACATTTTTGCCCACTAACTTCCTGAACCGTTCCTGGCCGTATCAGCATTTTCTCTATCTGTGGTGACCTCGCTGCTATTCTTGTTTTCTTCTTCTTGTCGACTGTCTCCGCTAGAGCCATGAGCTGATTGAAGCATTGCAGGTTGTCCTCTACATCCGACTGGCCTTCTTCCTCTCGGTTCTTCCCTCGACGTTCTTCGACCTGAGCCCCAGCTGGCTTCTCGGCACCATCAGCTAGCCTCTTCAAGGTATCAACTTCTTCATCTGCTTCAAAAATCCAACTAGATGGCACTGGAAGTGGATGGGTCTGCAACAATGGATGTTGGCATTGGTTGAAAAGGACCCTGGTGTGGTACGAGATATTGACGTCTGCGTAGCTCACAGAACTGATGTCAAATGCCTTGACCAATAGTCCGTTCTCGTATTCCAAACCGTTCCCCGCTCGCCCAGTCATCGGTGGCTTGTTGACATTTTCTCTGAATAGGTGCTGTTCACCACGACCTTCAGTGGCTTTTCGTTTACCCTTGACTGAGTCGCTGCTAGACCGAGGAATGACGAGAACGACAACTCGCCAGGCTGGACCCGAGGTTTCTAGTCTGACTACGAAACCCACATCACCAGTATACATGCCCTTCCTCACTCTGACCCAGCTCATTGGTTTGATAGCCGGCAGAGTCCATTGAAGCAGCTGACCCATCTCTTGGGCAGAGACCAATTCCATTATGGGGGATCCACTGCGACTACACCTCACATAGTTACGACTTTGAAGAAACTGGATGAGAGGTGCTGACTTGGCAAAGGATGGATGGAGTTTAGGCTCTGCTTCGACGTAGACCCACCCCGAGAGGCTAGGTATGCACAAGGCAGAACAGATGAGACAAGGTGACGTGGAGGGGGCAGATGTGATAGCTGAAGGATGGGTGACTGGAGAAGGATTGGTGACTGAAGACGGATTGACTGGTTCGGTGACTGATGATGGCTCGGGGACGGTGGTCATATTCCTGGTGAGCCAAGGAGCGACTGGACCGAAGGATGAGATTGTAGCTGCAGGAGCGGGACTAGGGACTGAGGCCTGGGTGGATGTGGTCATCCCCTGAGAGACACTGTTCTGGGACAACCACTGCTGCTCCAACGAGTTGATTGTATCCAAGGCAGCCTGCAGCCCAGTCTCCTCTTCCAGGATGGTAGCTGATACGGCAGCATCCCAGTCTTTACTGACGTATTCGTTTTGCAAGATTCGCTCCAATTCGGCATGGATCTCAGGTATCTCGCTCCCTGAGTGAAGACCTCGCCGAACAGCGTCAAAGGCCTCATGGAAGCGGGACATCCGAGGGTTTGAGTTGGTATTGGGACCTGCAGCAGAGGTGTGGTTGAAGGTTGGACAGAAGGAAAGCCGTCTGGTGCGGTAAAACGCTCATATAGCGCAGAGACGAGCTCGTATTCTGACCCAGGCTAGATGATGTAGCTCCTATGTCAGTATGGAAACGGGAGATTAACACAAATCCTACTTACTTTACATTTGAGAAGCCAAAATGCGGGTGGGTTGACCTGTCGGAGCAGCGAGATATGTAATATTTCATCACTGATATCCGAGGACACGTTAATTGGGGGAACGCTGGCGTTTGCACGCGTCTTGCTGCGCTGGATAAACGCGTCCCACAGTGTACTTTCTTCAGCTTCTTCATGATGGTGCAGTGCTTGGTTTTCATCGTGAAACGCTGCAGAAAAGGGTCAATAACTATTCTATACACTTGGACATAAAAAACATACTTTCTTCTCCCTCCCACTTCTCTGCCTCCTCCTCTTCCTCCTCACTATCTGGAAGAAAGAGCGGCTCTTCTTCTTCGTCTTCTGAGACGCCGGCTTCTGTATCAATAAACGGGTTCATAGGGCCTGCCAGCATGAACCGTCAGCATAACGTTTAGGATTTTTTCAACTACAGAAGACTATAAAATAATATTGTTGTCAATGGACAACTTCACCAGCGTTTGGGCAGGTGGAAAACATTCTATTCTCATTCTAGCACTATCTATACTACGTCATACTCACGAGGAGGAGGAGGAGGAGGCATAGGCAGTGGAGGGACTTGAACGCTTGAGACAAGATGGAAAACCTGACAAAGCTGGCGACGCGTGTACTGTATGGTTCCCGACGGAAAGAAATCTTCACACTTTTGGGCGCTTAAGGGCGCTAAAGCTATGACCAAGCGTTTCCAAGCGTTTAGGTCCTTTAGCGCCCTTAAGCGCCCAAAGTGTGAAGATTTCTTTCCGTTGGGAACTATACAGTACACGCGTTGCCAGCTTTGTCAGCCTTTCTTGTTCTCTCCACAACTCTCATCACTGTCTGGGACGGTGGCCTCAAACCTTCTCCATCTCCCTCTGTCGTCCATGGTAAGGTTGACGGTGCCCATGGCCATCTGGTACATCCCCATCCTCTTTCGTCTGTGGCTACCGTTGACGAGCTAACTGGTCTTCAAGTCACAGGTCTCATCGTCTGCAACGGTGACTTGTGAAGTTCTTCATCCCCTCTGTTAATGCTAAGGTTTGCAGTGTTCATAGCCATCTTGTAAGTCCCCGTTTCATCATCTTTTATCTGTTGCTATCGTTGACGAGCTGGCCTGCAGGCTTAGTCTGACCGACGCAGACTCTACCCATCATCCTCTTCATGTGTACGTCTGGCAGGCGCATCTACACTTAGATCGTCGTCAAGGTACATCAGCCTGTTCATGTCACTGCCAGCTAGAGTCTATGTGGTGAGTATCCCGTGGTCCCTGTGATGGATGACGCCCTCACACCTCTCTCTAGCTCACTTCATTGTCTACGACATTGAGCTGCGGCATCCTCCTCATGTCCTCTAGAGCAGCTGGAGTTCATAGGAGCCGGTGAGTATCTCTTCCTCCCTCATTGACCACTGGTTGACCTAATGTTCGGAACAGCTCTCAGAGTGTCGGACATCTTTGACGGGTTGACCGGTTTTACTCGCTGTCACATCGTCCTCACCAGTTAGTTCTCCAGGGTTTTTTTATGACACGGTAAGCAGTCCCAGTGTCGAGTTTCCAGTATCACGCCTGCTCACTGAGCATTGTAGCTTCACTGATGTTCACTCCAAGAGAAAGCTGCTGCGAGCGCGCAGTTGTTGGGTTTTTATCTTCTTTACCCAGACATTGTATTTAGTTCTGCCTGTACTGTATCAAGTAGGTCCTATGAATATATTATACATTGTATCAATTATGAGAGCGTCTCAAAGAGCCATGTATGTGGCCAAGAGTCAGTCTAGCATAGCCCAAGGCGCCTCTGTTTTCACGTGATCTGACGCGACACGTTTGTTTATTTGGCATAGCGTCCGTAATGACGTTAAACTAACCTCGGCAAAGAGCCTCGAGGAACTCAGAGTGTCGTCTGCAACGACGGTAAACTACCTATGCCCCAGTCTTGAATGAAGTTGATCTCAGTATTATTACATGACAGGTATGTACATTGTTTGCCCTTCCCTCCACGTCCATCACTCAATTATTATGGGATCCCTTCGTGCACCAGTTCCTCTCATCAACGATCTCTGCAGCCAACGAAGACGTGCTTGTCCTAAGATTGGTGGGTAAGCAAGTTTACAAGTTTAGATAGAACTGAAGGACTCACTAGCTTTGGCTTCCCAGTCTCTCACCATAGATTGAAGACGATGACGCGCACGCAAGCTGTCTGGTACAGGGTAAGTGATATTGTGTCTCTCCAGAGATTCTAGCGCTCACCTTCGTCCAGATTGCCCCTCAGATGGTTTAACCGACCCTCCCGCTCATTCCTGGTGTTAGTGTACTGCTGCCATTCCTCAAATGCCGCCCGAAGGAGCAGCTGCTTGTATGGAGACATGAAGGCGCATCGGGAAGCAACGTCGCAGTGAGCACAGTGGATGTCAAGCATGCCTTGTCCATTGATATCGACATCATGGTATTGATCCCCTACTGGTCCATTGGGACAAATCGTGAGCTCGGTGATGATGTTGGGATTAATTTCGCAGCAGATCATGAACCGAGCTTGCAACGCCTCGTCCCTGGGGATTAAATAGGTTGGAGCTCGAGGAGGCTGCATGGCGAGTTGGAGGAAATCGTGAGTAGGGATGTGGTATCGGGACAGTTTGTAGGAATGGGCAACAGTGGTGATGCGTCGGTTCAGGGGCATTTCAGGGTATGGTTGAGTCTGAGCAGGATTGGGACTTTTATTATCAGCTGTGTCATGGTACGATACATATTAAACGAAATGACCAAATCGAGTACATAGGACAGCGGGCCCTAAATTGTAATTGTGCCTCGTCTTTCCCAGGACAAGTTAGGGAAACAATGATTACATTTTGTATACCTGGATAGATCTATTGTCGATGTATCACCTGGTTCTTTGTCCAAGAGTTGTCAACCACCTTTTTCCTGGGAGTTCCAAATTTTTTCAGGGAGTCTACCAAATTCGTAAGTTGTTCCAACTTAAACCAAGTTCCACCTCCTTACTCAAGAACTACTCCTTGTCTGCAGACCATACCGATGCGTCTTCGCTCTAACGGCACTGCTGATGCTCCTCCTCCTCTTCCTGGAAGAGCCAAAGGACGCAACACCTCAAAACCACCCCAACCTAGAACCAGATGCGGTCAGGCCAAGACGCCAGTATCTGCTGGAGAGGATGAAGGCGTGGAAATGGATGAGGGACCTTCAGCAGAGCTGAAGCCTTCCGCACCTCTGCACCACCTTGATGGAGATAATAGGCAAGCAGAAGACAAGTCCCCAGCCAACGAGAACACTCCTGTTCCCGAGGAGTCACCACAACACGTCAACCAAGAAGGTGGACAGCCAGACGAGTCCACCCCGGTTCATCAGCAGTCACCAAAGGCCAAAACCTCCCCGACTACGGAATCCCCTGGTGTCGTTGACAAAGACGAGAGCGAGACTGGACTCAAAAGTTCTCCAGGACTGGCTTCAGCAGCTCCACAGTCGACAAACTCTCCCAGCGAGAGGAGACCATGAATGGCGAAGGTGAGCGAGTATATTCAGGTTTGTTTTTGAATCGCTTGTAATTGGCTGCCCCACAGGCTTCACTCCCGAGGGCGTCGACGAAGCTATACGACTACTCAAGATTTACGCCGTGGAATCCTTGGCCAGTGTGTCTGCGATCACTGAGCAGCTCTTCGACAATTTCAAGTCAGCAGCGACTGAGTTGCCTCTGGAATGGGTCAAAGCCATTGACCAGGCGACAGTAGAGCCAGACGAGGAGCATGATGCCGGTGTTAGGCGTTTAATGGCCTATCTGCCTACTTTACATGAGCACCGGTCAACGACAACGTCACAAACTCTTTCTTGCTCTATCAACTCCACCACAGTGTCTCGTTCAGCGACTCTGTCTGCTGATGAGAATGGTCATAAACGCAACACTTCTGGGGAATCTACAGGCAAGCAGGAGGCAAACGACATAGTAGACGATGAGTTGGAGAACGATGATGTCACCGACGACGACGGTAGCGACGATGGTGATGATTATGGCAAAACCATCGAGAAGGCGACAAAGATCAATATGGGCAGGATGCGTACCAGGAAAGCTGTGCTCAAACGCATGAGAGACGAGGCTAAAGGAGATTTCGCATCCGGGAAGAAAGACGAAGAAGAGGATGAACACCCGGTGACTAAACAAGCATCTGGGAAGAAAGGCGAAGAAGAGGTAGAACGGCCAGTGATGACAGGACAAGGAAAGGGTAGAAAACCCAAGGGCAAGGGGAAGGAGAAGGAGAAGACGACTGACGAGGGCAATTCTGACACAGCTGTTGACTTCGTCACTGCAGCTGATGGTGACGAGGTGGAAGACGAAGAAGACGACCAGTCCAGTGAGCAACGGAAACAAGGCCCAATACCTGCGGCGGTAATGGCAAAGCTTTACGCTCACAGGTCAACATATGAAGCCTCAGTCAAAGAGGTTTGCGAGGTGGAGGGTATCTTGGTAGAGGCAGCATATCGCGCTATTGGGGACAGTGTGATTGCCTCCCGGGATCCAAACTGGTTCAATATGTATGAAAAGTGGTGGACAGCGGAAAATGGCAATCATGGTGACATCCCTAGCGACCGTAAGTCCTTGTTGCTTCTATTTTGTTTCCACTGATCGTTTAAACGTGAATCTTTTCAGAAAACCCTGCATTTTTCCTGGCTCAGAAATGGTCAGAGGAGCGGAAAAAGACTCTTGGACCCGACTGGAGCGACCCCAAGAAGTATGGCGACGCTCGCCTGGCTTAGGACCTGGTATCGAAACAAATACAACTCTCAAGGGCAGATGAAACAAGGACCGATGAAAGGGGCGATCAAATCAATTGCCCAGACGATGGCGAATATGGTACGTCTACATGTCTTCCTCCCGCCAGTCTTTAAACCTGACGATGTCCGGTAGGCAAGGCAAGCTTATCTGAACCGTGGACTCTGGGTCGTTGGCTACGTTGTTGACCCGAAAGGGAAGCACAGCGTCATGTTCAGCCATGGAGAGGAATACAAGGGTTTGAGGGAGAATAATGCAACCCAGATCAGGGCTCAGCTCCATGATCTGGAGGTCCTGATGGGTTGCGAGCATATTAGAGTCGCCTTCGCGTCAAATGTCAGCGAGACCGTCCGACAAATGGCTTCAGCTGCCTCAAAGGTCACTGATCGTGACAGCGAGCGTGCGTTTTTGTCTCTTATGCTTAAGGGAGATATCAGTGAGTGGTCATGCAGCTTCGCTGTCTCTACAGAACTCTAATGCTATTGATATCTTCTAGACGAGCTCAGAATCTCGTGTGGTCAAGGTTTTCCCGTGGAGAGGCTGGGCCGATTTTGCTTACAAACACCAACTGCGTATCGTCAACTGGGATGACGGCGTGAAGGTCCCTGGAGCAGGTGGGGTCAACGATGCCGTCAAGAAAACCCAAACTCCGACTTCTCTCACAAAAGCAAGAATCGATGAACTCCTCTGGCTGAAAGAGGCTTGGAAGAATGGGGTACACGATGATACTCCTCCCGAGATCATCTCCAGGAAGGCCTTGCGAGTGGTGTCTTGGACTGACGGTACGTTCTCAGGATTTTTTAAGACTCCAACAAAGATTGACGATGTCGTTATCAGATGAGAAGAGACTGCCGAAAGCGGAACAAGGCAACGTCGCGCTAGTGATGTCGACCAACGGGGCCAAGAAAGTCGCTGTCTGACAGTCAGGAAAGTGGACTCTTGAAACCTCAGACAGCAACAGCGGTCCCGGCAAACCCAAGAAGACCAAGAAGCGCAATGCGAAGAAAATGAGCCAATCTGCAGCTAGCGACAACGAGGAGAATGAAGAAGATGAACCCATGAGGAGGTCAGTAAGGATGTAGAAGAACAGCCCGAAGAGTATCCTTCACCCCCCCATCATCTTACTATGCATTTTAGCCCCTCTGCTGACAGCCAGCTGCGCCAGCACCCTGACCCCAGTCCTCTATCCTCACCAGTTCTCCGGGAACCTACGACGAAAGTTCATGGACGGTTCATTGGTGCCGGTCATCAAGAACGACACTTGCAATCGAGTGATGGAGAAGATCAGGACGTTGACAGAGACGAGTGGTACGAAGAAGGCTCCCCTAGGCACATTGCAGGTCCAAGCAACTCGAGGACATTGTTTGACAACGAGCGGTGATCTCCCTATGCCCCATAGGCTTCACACGAGGAAACATACTCACCAGCGAGGTCTTTCCCGTCCGATTTCGCCTGTAGTTGATGAGGATGGGGTTTTCTGCTGCTGGTGACACTTCGGAGTACGTCATGGTACCCATTCGCGTGGCCGATCTCGAAGCCAATCCGACGGCCTATGTCCAAGGCCTTCCCAGACTATATCGCCCGGCAAAAGCCCTTCCGCATGTTCCACCGACAGGCAAATGTCAAAGAGAGGAAGATGGCGACTCTGAAGAACCGTCGCCCAAGTCCAAAAAAATACGCAGTATCAACTTCACGCAGTTCCACCCAGGGATGGGAAAGGGGAAGGGGAAGCAGAAGCAAAACTAGGAAGTGGAGTGTCTTGTACAATTAGCAACCGTGTATTTTAGTCTGTCTTATGTGGTTTTGTTGTATGAAAATGGTTTATTCAAAAGTCTTTCTTGTATATGAAATGTTGAACTTGCGTACTCGACTCTCAGGACATAATATACAAGTACTCAATGATCGCTCTCCAAGTGCTAACAGAGACTCTAATAAGGAGTGCAGGAGGGCTGCGAGAAAGAGGCTGGGAGCTACCAGACTGGGACTGGGAGCTACCGAGGGCTTCGAGGAAGAGAATGGTAGCTACCAGACTGGGATCGGGAGCTACCAGAGGCTCTGATAAGGAGTGCGGGAGCTACCGCACTGTTGAGTGGTAGCTACCAGAGGTTACGAGAAAGAGGTTGGGAGCTACCAGACAGGGATCGGGAGCTACCAAGGGCTGCGAGAAGATAACGGGAGCTACCAGACTGGAGTTGGTAGCTCCCAAAGGCCGCGAGGGAGTCTATGGGAACTACCAGAGAGAAGTGGGTAGCTACCACACCCCGCGAGGGAGTCTATGGGATCTACCACACTGGAGCTGGGAGCTACCACAGGCTGCGAAGGAGTATATGGAAGCTACCAGATTGGAGTTGGGAGCTACCACAGGCTGCGAGGATGTGTATGGAAGGTACCAAACTGGAATTGGGGGCTACCAGTTGGAGCCACCAGGGAGTCTCACATACATAGTTTAATCCTACGTTATGGCGTTCATTCCTCTAAGATTCCTTAATATTTAATTTTAGGTCTTACTTTCCATTGCCGCATTCCAATATGGCCAGACATACAAACCCAGATTCAGTGTATTTTTTCCAGTTGACATATAGTGGTCATCTGGTCTATTTTGAGTAACTTACGGAGTTAAATACGTCTGCTGTATTTTTATTCATCCACCCCACCACTAAGAATTAGTTGGCATTATTGTATCAAGTCTAAAGTGAAATGGAAGAGTACAAATAACAATCTAGAAAGCAAAAAAAAAAAACAGCATACCAATACAATGTCAAGCATTATTTTCATTCTTTTCCCCCGCTTTTTTTGTATTTTAACAGTTGCAATAAGAACAAGTACATGGCAAGGCTGATCCACAAGCACTTGAATTTGGTGGCATAATTGTAGTAATTCTAAGGTGAAATGGAGGTTCACAAGAACTTGAATTTGGTAGCATAATTGTATTGATTCTAAGGTGAAATGAAAGAGTCTAAAATAACAATCTAAAAAGCAGAAAAACCGCATTTTTGAGAAAAAAAGACCCCGGACACCCTGTGACAGAGTGACAGGAGGTGGTACCTCCCTCAGGACATTGGGAGCTCCCAGCATACACAATCTAGGGTTTATGGGAGCCTAGACACACAATACCAGGAGGCTCCCAGGGAGTGTGGGTAGCTCCCTACAGCCAGGGAGCCTCCCAGGTATTTACCTACCTTAAGGCTGAAATCTGTACAGAGAGAGTACAGCCTAAGGAGGTAGCTCCCAGGGGGTGCCTGAGGTGACCTCTTCGTCGTTGGGACCAGGTGTGTATTCCCCTTTTCATTAATTCTTCCACCTTTACTGATGGGCACTGTAGTTCCAGTACTTACTGCTGTCTGTTAGGTATTTAATACATTCTTTGTTGTTGGGACCAGTTCCAGTACTTACTGCTGTCCGTTAGTCGAGTCGAGCCTGTAGCTCCTCGTTATCACTATCTAAGCGCTCACCTCTTTGTGACACACAGCTCCATTCTTTTACTAGTACTGATTGAGGAGTCTTACATGGATAGACTCCGTCAAACCAGGTTCAAGTGAATATGTTTTATTATCATCGCGATTTTTCTAGGGGTATACGACTATTGGTTGTATCACCTCCATGTTAATTCCCATTGAATGTACTGTAGATCCTGCTTGTATCATTCCATTCCTGTAAACTCTTGACTAGTGAGTGTGGACCGTTGTTTAAGATGACTCTGAGAACACTCACAACTTCAGTGTCTTTCTTTGGATATTCTTTAATTCATTTTCTCAGTTCAGGATCTCCTACTGCAACTACTGTTCCCAGTCTTGTAGCCCGAATTCTAAAGAACCTGGGGTCTAGTAACACTCTATCCTTGTTGTCATCTTCTACCCCCTCTTTATGGTCTGGTTGTCATGAAAGAGGATCACTTCGATTAAGACATCCAGGTTTATGGATGAGGGTGAAATTGAATCTGGTAAGAAACAAAGCCATCCTTGCTTGTCATCAGCTAAGTTTCTGAGAGGTGGTGAAGTATACCAGATTTTTGTGGTCTGTAAGAATCTCGATAGTGTGTGGTGCACCTTCAAGGTAATGTCGCCAAGCCTCTAATGCCCGTATGATTGCTAACAACTCTTTATTGTGAATGTCGTAGTTTTCCTCAGTTTCAGATAGGGATTTCGATAGGTAAGCGATAGGGTGCCACTTGTTGTCTAATCCTTTCTGCAATAGAATACCTCCTGTGGCATAGTCAGAAGCGTCTACTTCAGCTCGATAAGGTTTAGAATAATCCAGCATTAAAAGGACTGGTGAAGAAGTGAACGCATCTTTGAGTGTCTCAAAGGCTTCTTCTGTATCAACAGACCATTTCCAAGGTTCATCTTTCTTTGTTAGATCAAAAAGTGGTCAAGCAACTTTGGATAAATCTTGGATAAATCAGCGATAAAAATTTCCGAATGCAAGAAATGACTGGACATCTTTAACAGTTTGTGGAGTTGGCCATTCAGTAATGCCTTTGACTTTGACTGGATCCATTGCCAATGTATTGTGAGAGATGATAAGAGCTAGGAATTCTACTGAGCTGGCTTGAAGGTGCATTTCTCTGGTTTAGCATAAAGGTCGTTTTCCTGAAGTCGTGCGAGTATCTGTTTGACCATTTGTTGATGCTCTTCCACCGTTTCTGTGAAGATCAAGATGTCATCCATGTAGATAACCACTTTCCCCGAGTTGATGAGGTCCTTAAAAAGAGTGTTCATCATTGCCTGGAATGTTGCAGGAGAGTTCATAAGACTGAAAAACATCACTGTCAGTTCAAAAAGCCCCGTATTTGTCTTGAATGCCACTTTCCACTCATCTCCTTCTTTTATTTGCACATTATTATACCCCCATTGAAGATCAATTTTTGAGAAAATTTGTGCCCCCTTAAGTTTGTCTACCAATTCCAATATGACTGGTAAAGGGTATTCATTTTTTATTGTTCCTCAGTTCAATGCTTGATAATCCTGTACAGGGCATAGTTTTCCATCTTTCTTTTTGATGAGGAAAAAAGGACTTGCCATAGGAGACTTCGACGGTCTTATATATTCCTTGTTCAGATTCTTGTCAATGAAGTTATCAAGTTCTTGTTCAACAGGGGAGAGAGGATAAGTCTTGCAAGGATGTGGTTCGAAGTCCAGTTTTAGTTCAATAGCATGATCCCATTCACCATGCTTTGGTAGTTGTTCTGAAGTTTTTTTGTCAAAGACTGGTAAAAATTGATGATATTGAGATGGAATCTTATCTGTGAGTGGCACATCCCTTTTTACCTCCTGAGCCACTTCTGCAAGCTCTTGAGCTTTGGTAAACCCAGCACAAATATTGATATCTGGTGTTTCAGGTAAATCTAAGTCCGATATCAAGTGTTCCTCTTCTTTCCTTAACAAGCTTTCCATCACCTCTTGTTCCCAATGACTCGGAGTTGTCACAAAGAGGTAATTGCTTAGATAGCAATAACAGCAACAGCACAAAGCTAACAGACAGCAGTAAGTACTGGAACTGGTCCCAACGACAAAGAATGTATAAAGTACCTAGCAGACAGCAGTAAGTACTGGAACTACAAGGTCTATCAGTAAAAGTGAGAGAACTAGTGAGGAAGAGAATACACACCTGGTCCCAATGACAAAGAGGTCAAGATGGGGAACCAGGTGTCAGGACAGGGTTTATATATGTAAAAGTAAAGGTGTAAAGGAAGCTGTAACCAAAACTGTAAAGAAAGCTGTAAAAGAAGCTGTATCAGAGAAATGAAAGGTCCGGTGTGTAGCATGTGGAACAAGAGTCATATGGTGTAAAGGTCCGAGGATGCGGAGATAAGAAGAAATAAATAGTACCAAATATAGATGTAATGACAGGAGTGTCTTCCCAACTGTAATCATCTTTGGTAAAAATTACTGTAGGTCCCAGAGTATGATGAAAAGATCGAATGGGGATACAACGATGTCAGCCCACAACTTTTGGTTGTGCTATTGGCTTGAATTGTCTGATCAATTCTAACCATTAACTTGGTAGTCCTTGTGATGAGTTCGCAGGTTGGTAACAGTCGATTTGGGAGGTTTGGGTTTAGTGCGTAGGTTAAGGACAGGTGGTTGTTCTAAGGTACATGTTTCAGGACATCTGACCATGTCGACTTTAGAGAATGACCAATCAACTTCTGGATTATGCTCTTCTAACCAATTGGTACTGAGAATTATATCATGATCTCTGATGTCCATAACATAGAATTTGGCCATTTCTTTGTGATATGATCTTTTGTTCTGAGAATAGATGCAGAGTTTTTGCACAGTGTAATAGTGTACCCATCCCATGGTGTTTTCAGAACCATTGACATTGCGTATGGGGAACAGGTTTTTGATAGGAAGGAGGGTTAAACGATTTTCTCATGCAAAACGGCTATTAATAATAATGCCTTCTGCACCACTGTCTATCAGGGGTTCTGCATCGATTATTTTGCCAGTGATTTGCCAATAAGTTCAGTTTTAAGTGTTATCAAAGGTACCTGTCAGTTATGAGTGACTGCCAACATTCTCATTTCTGAAGGAAAGGCATGCTCACAAAAGGGGTTTAAGACATGATATTGATTGTTCATATACTGTCCATTGTACTGTACAACTCCTTCTGACGATGCAGCAGAGGAGTGATTCAAAAATCCATCCTCTTCACCACAACATCTTTCAAATATACACTAGCCTGTTCCTTTTCTTCTCCTTCCAAACCCTTGACCTTATTTACCATGTCTGAAATGTCCTTAATTACATTATGAGATGACGAGGTGTGAGCTACTGTTACAGGTGGCAAACTAGACGATGATGATGAAGCTGAAGTGGAGGTTTTGGCTGTCCTAACAGCACAAGGAGGAAAGTTATGAGAGGTATTTTGAGACGTTGATGACCTCAGAGTATTGTTTGGGAACATCAGACATTTGTTGTTCATGTGTCTGGGTTGTCTACATGTGAAATATGCTCCTAATTTTCGGAGTTGGTCCCCTTCTTCAGGTGTAAGTTTAGGTAGAGGAGTAAAGGACGAGTTAGCACCTGGTCCCATATTCATAAGCACATTTATGCTTGCTACTGTCTGTCCCTGAGAAGGACCCAAATTCGTCCTTGGTATAGAAGATGGTTTTCCAACATCTTTCCTTTTCCCATTCATTCAACCTCACCCTATCTCTATACTTGTCGAAGTACTTCAGCCACGTTTGCCCCACCAACTTCCGAAGATTGTCAGGAAGACCTGCTTTATAGAAATCTAGAAGAAGCCATTTCTCTGTAGTCCGACTCTTCTCTGTATGTATTGAAAATGCTATTGTAACTACTAATGTCCATTTCCTTCATCCTAGCATTTTTGATCTTGTTTTTTGCAACCTCGTCAGAAGCAAGAGCTTTAAAATCCTTCTTAAACCTATCCTTTATCCCTTTCAATGTTGTCCATCATCTGTTTTCTGGTGTGACTCTCTCATTTTCCTCATCATCTTCTCGTTCTGTGATATGTTGGGTTGCCCAATCTCCTCCTTTTTCTCCTGTGAAGAACAGAAGGAATAAGGACATCTTGGAGTCCTCAGTAGTGTATTTAGCTTTGTTCTGATGTAGGTAGTTGTTGAACAAAGCTAGCCACCTCTTTGCCTTGTCATCATGCTCTCCAGTGAAGGTGTCGGGTTTCCTTCCTTGTTTGGAAGTACTATTGGAGTTGTTGGGTGCTGTGTCAGACATACCTGAGTCATCTGGTTCTGATAGATGTGGGGAAGAGGAAGGGGGAGAGACTGGATGACGAGGTGCTATGGATGGTCCTTTGGTAGACAGAATCATAGGAGAGGAAGGGTCATTCAGTTCTGATGGTTCAGGAGATGGATTCGCAGAGGGTGAGGGGTTAGGATTCGATGAAGGAGCTGATGCAGAGGATGGATTGGGATGTGTAGAAGGAAGGGGGTCTGGGTTCACTCGAGTATTTGTAGGAGTTGATGTACCCTGGTCTTGTTCAGTTTCTGAGTTGATTATAGGATGAGCTTTTCAAATAGTGAGTTCTTGGTTGTGTGTTACAACTTTGCAATTGATATGAAGGGACACATGAAGTGTTTGAGTGTTGTACTTGTTACAGCGATTCCTGTAAATAATGGGAATCACGTTTTTTTTTTTCCGCGTCTACCCAAAAAGGAAGTTGGCCTCTGGGTGGCCTGTCCCCATCATTATTGAGCAAGAATGACCTCTCTTTCTCTTCATATGACCACACCGATAGAGTATTTGAAGGTACTTAAGCGTAGTGATACGTCAGAATAACATTAGAATATGTATAGCTATTTTGAGCTCTGAGTCAATGACACCTAGGCCTTGGTATACTATAGAGCTTATTGACCTGTGTGAGTCTCAAAACAGTTCCAGCCTGCCTCTCAGATACTCAGGGCTGCCTTCTTGAGGTCAAAGCTGATGTGCCGGTTGCCCCTGTAGACAGTAGAACACGACAAATTTGGCGTGAGGTCAACCACCTTCCTTATTGGGTAGACGCGGAAAAAAAATGTGATTCCCATTATTTACAGGAATCGCTGTAATACAGGGCTGATTTTCACAGAATATGTAAGGATTCGAATTCTGTGGATTATAATGGCAGTCGAGAGTAGTCAGTTTGAAGAAGACGTGTGGGTGATTTGTGCAAGGAAGATTCGGATCTGCAGATGCAGATTGTTGGGATGTCATACACTAGGTGATGGGAAAAGGGAGAGGATTGTTTTGCTCTGGATCGAGAATGAGAGGAAGATGTTCTTCATTGTAGTCTCTGATGTAAAAAGGACCAACAATCCTGACGGTGTATTCCTTGGAATCGTTATTGTAAGTGACTTGTATGTATGAATACCTAGACAAGGCTACTTCACCTGGTCTAAACTTCCAAATCCAATGTTCAGTGCAAATGAAAGTGTTGTTATAGAGCCTTGCGAGTGGTTGAAATGACTATGGGTCTCTGTTGACTGATGTGGAAATGGATATGGAGGTCGTCGGCAGTCTTCAGCAGTATGGGTTGAGGGTATAAAACGAATTGGTCTGGTAGCCAGGGTGAGCAACAAATATGCAGAGTGCTCTCGCATGTATTCGTTAGATAGGGGAGGACAATTGTTGCTACACCATTACTCGAAGTACACAGTGGATTTGCAGTCTACTTGAAGTAGTATCTGCCAGCAATCGATATGAAATCAAATTGCAATGAGGGAAGACGACACTTGCAGTATAGATGAAATAGGAGTGAAGGAAGAAAGGAAGTTGAGAATAAAGATGAACGAGATAAAAGAGAAAGGACTCAGATAGTGAGGTGGGTGTAAGGGAGTTCATTCAAGTGTCAAGGTTGCTGGTACACTTGAATAACCACCCAAGTCACACAATCAGAGGACAGATACAAAACAAATAGACTGAGAGAGA
Source organism: Tetrapyrgos nigripes (assembly GCA_013368315.1). Lineage (NCBI taxonomy): Eukaryota > Fungi > Basidiomycota > Agaricomycetes > Agaricales > Campanellaceae > Tetrapyrgos > Tetrapyrgos nigripes. Next base: position 76,515 of record JAACJM010000298.1, on the reverse strand, counting down.
TATAGAGGAAGAGAGACGAGTAAGCTGACTAGGCTCTACACTGTGTAGTAGTAGTACAGAGCAGAGACAAAGTGAACGAACTAAAGGACTAACTAGAATGTTTCAATGGTTTATATAGAAAAGCAATGAATAGGTGATAGGAGAAAGATAGGACTAAGGTTGGAGAAATAGGAGAATCATAGGAGAAAGTGGAGAAATGTAGGAGAAAGATAGGATTGATAGAATAGAAGATTGATTGATAGTTATTATAGAGTTTGACAGGTTCTATAAGGTTCGAAGTCAATAATATAAGGTTCAAAAGGCTTATTGAGGAAATGCAATAGACAAATGATCAGCAAATGGGTTCAATAATGAAGTAGAAGAAGAGGGAGGACAAAGAACTGTAGCAGTTCATGACACATTGGCAATGCTTCACCAGACCTTCTGGATCTCATACCTGAAGTGAGACTCAACATGGCAGAGTTTCTGTCTTTTTGCCAACATCTAATTTGAACACTTCAAATGGGCTTACATTGCTGACTTTCAGGGTATGTCTAATGCCATGTGTCATTCAACCTACTCATGTAGATTCATTTGCAGGTGGATCTGAGCTTTTGACTGACCCTCAAATCATCACCAGCCTGTGAGTCTCTTATTGTGTCTGTGTAAACAAGCTAATATAAACTACTTTCAGTGACCTGGATGAGCTGGCTTGCAGATTCTTGTTTGGTGAAGGAAATCTCCAATATGAAGAGTTCTGCGACAGGCACAGGTGTTTGTACTGGTGCAGATATTTTGGACTGCAGCCATTTGACCAGGGCAAATCTGATGATTTCAACTACACTATTCAAGATAGTATCCTACTAGCACCAAAGAGACAAGCCAAGGTCACTGAAGCTCACAACAAGGAGACACCAGCATCTGTTCCAGTTGCTCAGAATGCCTCTCCTGTTATTGAGGAGATGCCTGCATAGTTGCTTCTAAGGCTCCTGTCTCTGTTATCGATGTCGATGCTCAGGAGAATAGAGAGCCTGAGGATAGAGAGCCTGCCATTTGCCTCTCAGCTGACCAGAAAGGCCAGGCTTCTGTCACCAATTCATCTCCACTCTTGTCTGTTCCAACCTTGTCAGCTCCTGCAGCAAGCCCAGCTTTGCATGTAGCAGAGTCAAAGGAGAAGCTTGAAGAGAACAGAAGAAAGTCTTTGAGATTGAACAAGACAAAAGGAGTTAACACGGGGACTGGTAATTAGTTAGAGTACAACTACATTACAAAGAAATTAGAGCATGCTGTGACCAAACCAGAAAGGGAAATGCAGAGCTTAGTCATCATGTGTTCTCCTGCCTTCTAAGTTCTTCAAGCTGCTCAATTCAACTGATGGTAAACCAACATGGACAGAGGTGTATGTGATATAATCTGTTGTATTTTTGTTAACTGCTTGCTGATAATTATCTTCAGCTCCAGAAACAGAGGACTTCAAGGCAGCTTTTACAATGTACTTCAACTTCAGGGAGACTGACAAAAGTATTGCTGAGCTGATGAAAGCTCATTATGATACAGAAAAGTATACCTTGGGGTAATATAACATTCAATACTATTAAGGCTGGAACAGTACTGATGTGGATTCCCAAAGCAAAAAAACTGTTCAAAGACTTTGGAAACAGTGGGGTCTGAAGCACACAAGACAACAAGGCCATACTGTTGTTTCTATCTCTACTTCAGAGATGATGCTATCGGTATAGAGAAGCTGAGAAAGGCTTTATGGCAGGAGTATGGGATGCAAGTGCCAAGGTAAGACACTTCTTTCTATCACAATAATATCTGATCTGATGTGAACCAGGAGTGTTATAGCAGAATACCTCAGATTTGGAGAGCAGACGCCATTGTCGCCTTGTCCAGCAAGTCTTTCATGCTGCTGGTGTTAATGATCAATGGTCTGCAGATCAGCATGATAAGTTTCAGCATTTTGGGATCTGGCTCCACCTCTGCATTGACCCATTCACTGGCTATGTAGTCTGGTTTAAGGCTTGGTGGACTAACAAAAACCCAAGATTGGTCACTAAATGGTATTTGGATGCTGTATGGGAAAATGGTAATGGTATGTTTCTGTCTCACTTGTTTGTTTTCTTTCCTTCTGATTCTACTGAAATGATCCTAGCCATTCCTATGATAACACAAAGTGACCAAGGGAATGAAAATCATGGTGTCGTGAATTGCCAGACTCTACTACACCAGTGTATGGACCCATCATTGGAAGGTACACTGCAACACAGGTTCATGAAGGATATGAAAAATGTGAAGGCTGAAATTGAGTGGTCTCTTTGGCAATGTGACAATGTGAGCTCAACCCTGGAGAATATCTTCCAGTATGGAATCAACATTCAGGGCTCTGGACCAGTGAGTCCTTTTAATGCTCTAGGCTCTACCTGTTTTCTAATTTCAGCCTGGTCTTCCAATAGCTAGCAATGCCTCTGGTACAAGCTGAGATTGACCAATACTGTCAATTCCAAAACATCAACAAGCCTTGTTGACACAAAAACGAGATTCTTCCACATGGACCTCCCAAACTGATCAGAGTGTGCCCTGACAAATATAAGGTCTTTGACTTCAAGGTGAGACTCTCATTGAAAGTTTTACGATCTGTAAAGCTGAACAATAACAAGATACCAGTTTCTCCAGAGCTTTTAGACAAACTAGAAGAGACCTATGTACCTGCTAATCATGAAGTCTTTGTCTTTGTTCCTGCTGTGTTTGAAAAATGGATCAGCTCTTTCTATGAGGAACATCTCAGATCGCCTAAGGTTAATCAGGAGTCATTCTGGCATGTCTACTCTTCTCTCAGAGATCTGTTCTTTGCAGAGGTAGAGGGTGTAATCAAGGAGTGCATGATGTTATTCAGCGAGTGGAGGAAAAGGACACTGTAGAGCTCATGGCTCATACACACAAGGCTCCTCTTCCTGCTCAGCTTCACCCTCATATCTGCCACTCAGTGCAAAGTAGTGAAGGCAGAGACAAAACAGTTGATGAAGGCAATGTCGAAGGAGCAGGCGAGACAGAGCAGGAGCCAGGTGAAGGAACTAATGAAGGAGCAGACGAGGCAGGTTATACTATTCATGGGTTTGATGCAGAGGATGTCCAATTTAGGGCTTGGTGGACAAGTGAAGAAGAATTGTCTGAATCTGAATCTGATTCAGATGAAGAATAAAGAGTAAAGACTTGTCTGTTAAAAAAATAGAGATCTTAATACACTAGCTTTTCCAAATCACTACAGCTAATAAGTAAGGAAAAGGGAAAAAGAGAGGAGTCCAAAGTACAGGCATGTAATGCAATCTCATTAAGCTTTCTTGTATCTTCCTTTCTCCCAGCAACTAACTTTGCATAACAGATGTTCTACAAATATTGATGAGAGATGTAGAATCTATTCGATAGAAAGTCAGTTATGCTTTGTGGCTGTTAAAAGATGAATTGCATACCTGTTGATCATCAGCTGACAAGTCCTCTTTCAAGAAGTTATATACAGCCTGAAAGGCATTGCGAACTTGCTCCCGACCACAACCAGGCTTAACATCAAATCCTAATCTTTGGAGCCCTTCAAATGCTCCCATTCCCAAATGACTGTGGACAATATCAGGCATATTGCATATACCGAGAAGGACAAGTGTGTTGGCAAACTGCATGCTAGTGATTCCAGAACAAAAGCCTGGAATCTCAATGTCTTGTGCCAGCTTGAGAGCTTTTGCGTATGTTTGTGGAGTAGATGTCAGGAAGGCATTCCACAGCTCACAAATTCTAGGTGCAAACATCGGGTCAATCTGCTGCTCAAACTTGGGTCTAGCTGAAGGGGTGTCACATTGAAATGCAAGCCATTGGCAGGCTGTTCCCCAATATTGCATATTGTCGAGCTTGATTCTGTGTTCAGCCTGCCATGCCAACTCAAAGACATGAACACATGCAGACCAGGAAGTGAACCATTGGTTTTTCAAGAAGCGTGTCATAAATTTCTCTGTCATCTTTCCTTGGCCAGTTCCCAAACGAACCAGGATGTTGGAGAGAGCATAATCAGAGTGCAAGTTTTGATTACCAAGACTTTGTAGGAGCAGAGTCTGAAAGTGGTTGGTCATGCAAATGGGGTTGTAATGATCAGGGTCCTTGGCACTGGAATTACTCCCAGAGGTCAGAGCTTGACCATTCATAATATGATGAAGAGTAGGATCTGCACTGTGTCCACATCTCTGAGCTAGAGCCTCTCTCAAAATAACACCCAGCTCAATCCAAGGACATAGTTCATTTAGAAGTTCATCCTTTGATACCTGTGGAAGGCTTTCCAATGAGGTGTAGTAGGCTGTTCTGCTCTTCCTGATGCTCCATCCTGGTCTCCAAGTGACACGTTCCTTCTTAGATATCTTTGCTAAGGTATCCTTGACAGCATCTAGAAGACATGCTGAAGCATCCTGTACAGCAGCAGTGTCATGCTCCATCCAAAGATATTTTCCAAGCCTGTCAAAGACTCTGTCACCTTTGCATAAGTGAGCAGCCAACCTCGCATTCTTCACTTTGTCCTTGAAAAAAGTTGCTGGGCTGTGAACTATCTCCAGAATATACAGAGACAAGAATATTTCATCTGAGTCAAGCCAATCTACAAGGCAATCCAATAGAGCACCCCTGACAATGCAATGCTCCACAGCCACCTTAGAGTTGGCATCTGTGTGTTGGACAGTGTCAATGTAAGATGGAACAATAACTTTCTCAGACAGAATCTCCAGAAAGAAATCTTTTCCATATCTTACACACTTGTCAAGCTGCGTAGACATGCCCTTCTGGTGATGAGGGAAAGTAATAATGGCAGGGGGATCACCATCACAGAAACCAAAAAGGTCTCCTGGGAGGGTCAAATCACAACACTTGTCAGGCTTGGTTTGAGAGCTGGTTTTAATCCAATCCATGATGGCTGTAATGAACTTCCCAAGTGATGGTGACCATTTCCATTCTACACCCTCGACGCCCTCCTCAGAATACACACTAAAAGCCTTTTCTGCTAATGCTGGACCCCAAAATGTGCACCACAGTGATACAAATCACAGAGAGTGACAGAGGCTCAAGTTTAGTGTCTGCTTTAAAACATCAACTTCATAAGCCAGTTGGGAGCCTTTCATTGCAGTAGCAAGACTGGATTGTTGTAGACTTTGCTCCAATGAAGGGTATCCCTTTCTCCTCCTAGTCTTTGTAACTCACAGTCAATTGGGCAGAAGATGAAAGCAGATCCTTGCAGGATGATGCACTGAGAGGAAAGGAACTAGCAGATGATGCAAGAACATTCTGAACTTCTGAACCCTGACGCTCAAGAGAGTCCAAGTCAAGAAGTGTACATAATTTTGAGAAAAGCTCTGATGAGAGAGGCTTCAGCTCATATAGAACAGCTTCTGGCAATGAGGACACCTGAGTTTCAGATATGGTCTGTGTCTCATTGGGCAATATTGTATTTGAGCATGCAGGAAGCTGGGGGGTATGAGAAGGTGTAGGGGAAGTAGGAGATGGTTGCAAAGATGAGGTATCATGGTTCTATACTTGTGATTTGTACTGAGCCAGAACCCAAGAAGCACTATAAGCAACTACTCACCCTAATAGCTCAGCCTCTGTCAACCATAAATTTTGGCCCTTATCATATCCAACCCATTTGACTTTGTACTTTGTTACTCCATCCTACAAACCAAGTTAGAAGCAGTTTGTGGAGTATAGAGATAGTCGACTTACAACAGCAGCATGGCCTGTGATAAATTGTACTTCTATTCCTTATCATCTTTGTCACTATGGCCAGCTGCTTTCTCCATTTCACTATCCCCTTGATTATCTTCCTGATCACCTTCAATATCTTCCATTGCATCTTGCCTTTCACTTTATAAGTGCTCTCTGCACTATCTGAGGCTCCAGCCCCTCTGTCTCTTCACTGTTGGCTGATGTCAATGAGGACTTGTTCTGTGCCTATTTTTTAGCCTGCAGTGCTGTGATACCCTTTTCTTGAGCTGTCCTGTACTCTGTCTTGGTCATCTTCAGCAAGTATCGCAAGTTGTTGTTGTGAAGATTTAGAAATAAGCCCTGCATATAGTCTACCCAGTCTGCATTATACTCTGGATCAAAAGGAAGGGGATGGATAGAGACCTCTTCACCAACAAGATTGATATATGTTGGTAGTACTTGTTTGAGTATTGAGCCTGTATCACAAGCCATATTATAGTCAGACGTATACTGCTCTCTACCTAATTGGTTTTGCACATCATCCCAAGTTCCAAGGACAGGAAACCCATCATTTCCAAAACAATGTGGTTACTCTTTAGTACCAGCAGCAGTGCCCTGCTCATTGCCAAATCCATTCTGTCTAGTCATTGCCATACCAGCATCATGTTGGAAGGCAGAGCAACTAGGGTAGAGAACATATACAACATGATTTTGTTCTCGAACTCTGATATTGCTGATCAAGTCCAGCAATAAATTCTTTCCATGCATCAGGATCAGTTTTGGGTGTCATTCTCCTTGAAAAGGAAAAAGAAGTAAACTCTGCCTTCTTCATTGGGCCATACTCTAGCATAGAGTCCACAACATGCATGGAGAAAGTCTCCAGCAGTGCTACCAGGTGGGATACAAAGCATTCCAACCACCAGTGTCCATCTGTCTGGATCATCTTTGGTGTCTGTGAGGGAACCACCATCACGAGCACAAGAGAAGTTCGCCTGACAGCCAGTATACCCAGAGACAACATTGAGGTCCTCAGTGCGCATATTGCTAACCTCCCATTCTTCCTTGGAGATGCAAAGTGGGACAATGAGATGATAGAGCTTGTGCAGACAGATTAAGAGTTTATTGACTCTCATTTCTGCATCATGAGAGTTAAATTGTGCAACTGGTTGAATGACTCCATTGCCTTGACCCTCTCCAACCATAACTGCTAATGAGTATGAGCCATCTGCCCTCTCCTCGCTCACTTCCTTTGATTGCTTGTTTGGCTTCAGATTCAGGCTCCAGAGAGGAGGCTCTGTGCTAGTACCAAAAGTCTCATCCCATATCACCCGAGTAAACTCCAAAATCTTATTATATTCCACATAATGCTGAAGACTATTGAGTGTATGTAGACATGCAACAGTAGTCTCCTACTGGAGGGAGCTTGATCATGCCTTCGACAGGATGCATCACAAATCTATGATTGATAGGATTATATGCAACAGAGTCAGTTTGTGTGAGGTAAAGGCTTGTTTCCTCTGTATCCTTGTCACTTTGCTGTGTTGAAACAGATGTGGTGTAGCAGTATCCCTGTTGATATTGCTTATCATGGAAAAGTTAATAAGATGGCACTTTGGGATAGGTGAACCTGTCTGGAGGCATTAAATGAGATGGATTTGGAAATAATGTATCAAGGGAAGGAGGCTTTTCTGCTGAGAGCATGTTGTCTGGGTATAAGAACCAAGGATTGTCTCGCAAGGGAGGAGGAACTGGAATCATTTCATTGATAGGGCACCCATATTGCCACTGCTGCCCTGAGTGTGTATAAGTTAGTGATTGGCTACAAGTAGATACAGGTGGAACATACTTTGTTTGTTCTCTTCATGCCTGCACTCAATCATGTCAAACTCCAGTCCAGACAAAGCAGGCAAGGTGGTGATAGGAACTTGCTCTGGTGGAAGATGAGGCTGAACAGAGCAGATGGTAAATTAAATCTGTCTAGAAGAGAGGGACTGCCAACTGGAGGGGTTGATGCTATAGCAGGTAGCAATGACAGGTCACAAGCCTGGCGTCCATGCTGCTGAGGCAAGAAGGGGCTGGTAATTGCAGAATACTGTTCTTGTGGGGGGTCATAGTGATCCCAGAGTGGAGAGAAGCCTGGTTGAAACAATTAATATTGAAAATAATTATAAAACATGAAGACGTACCATCCATATTCAAATTAGTGAAAAACACAGATATTGAATGCCAAAAGAGATCTTGAGGAAAAAACTCTCGAGGCCTTGATGAGATAAAGCAAATGTCTTGCAGGAATACCAGCACAAACACCACAGAAGCACTCCAGAACTAAGTTCCAAAGAGTTTGGGCACAGCACCAGACAACTGCCATTGAGGGAGCAATAATGGGGGCAACTGGATAGAATTCCTTCTACCACTGACCAAGGTCCTGCACAATTGCACACAAACAGAGGCCTGTGGTCAAAGGTCAAACAAAGGACCTGGGTGAGGCTTGATTTGTGTGTAGCTGTTTTGGTTCCAAAGACTTACAGAAACTGAGTACTAGATGCTCAAGTAGCTGGCAACATGGATGAACCAGCACTCTGGAAGGGATCTCTATGAGTACATGTGGGACACTCTGCTAGGACAAGTATGTATACATAGACCGACTGTCAAATTAACAGCTGCAAGAGATACATTAATAAATAGTTGAGAGTATAAGTAGGAAAACACTTATAAACTTACCAAAGGATATAATGCAAGGGACAACAACAAAGAGATGGGTTGTGGTGGAAGAGGAGGAAGCAGGCAGCAATGCAGCATTGATACCTTGCAGTTGCCACATCTGCAATAGACTTGATTCACATGTCATGACATAATTGGTCATGTGATGTTGTGGTCATGCAGAGATGATCTTGCCCCTGATCTAGGCTTGGGGGCAAGATCATTTGCTCCAGGCCAGTTATGTGGTCTGTCAGAAAGTGCTCACTGGTGGTCTTTATAAAATTAGCGCAACTGGGCAGCTTTACTACATATGTACCTACATCTGGGGTCCTTGATATCTGGCCTTGCTTATGCCAGAATTCTGAGCAGTCCAGTCCAGCTTTCAGTAGCCCTCTCTCATTTCATGTTGCTAGGATACATTAAAATGCTATTTTGTGCACATGGTAATCTACATACTTGTTAACATAAAACATACTATACCCGTAAAACGAGATGTGCAGCTCTGTAAAGACAGTCCAAATGAACTACCTCCAAGACACACTCGTTGTCACCTTGGAAGTCAGGCTCAACCATCCATAAACTGGTCTCATCACAGGGAGTATCTCCAACGGTAGAGAATCAGTGAATGAGAGCACACAGGTAATCTATCTGAAAGTGAGTAAAACACATAAATGCGAATACTCATCCCACTAAAAGACCCTGGAAGCCATGTCCCTGTTGATTATCCTCCATGAAGACACAGTCATAATGTGCAGGGCCTCCCATCCACGACTTCACTGCATGAATATGCAAGCCAGATATATCACTTGGAGCAAAGAAAGTAGCCTTGGCTGAGGAGTGCAAGAAGACTTTCTGATCTGGCTCCAGCTGTGGATACAGTGACAATGGCAGATCGCATCCTGGTGGGCCCAACTTATTGTCTAGGTGATGCTGGTTGTAAAGAAATTGTTGCAAGAGGATAGGGAGGTTTGGTTGGTCCAGGAATTGTGCCAGCTCATCAACATGCTGCAGAACCTTGCGAACTAAGGAAAAACAGGTAGTTAGAACTTGAAGACTTCACAAGGTAAGGAAAATAACAAACCAGCATGCCTTGAGAATAAGGCTCATCAGTATCCCCTCCATCTTTGGTTTCCTCATTGTCAACATTGTCTGGAAGGGGAGGCAGTGGCACCACCAAAATTGTAGACATAGTGTTGGGTGCCAGCATGCCATGACACTCCAGGTCAACACAATATGCAGCGATCTTGTCTAACCATTGGTTTGTGACAAGCATCTGACCTAAAGGTTGGTTCCGACTGGACCTTCTCCAAGGGTGTTTCACAGCTTTGATATGTTTCGACTTGGTAATTGAGGAGCATAGACCATTCAAGGCTCCAAATTGTTGTATGAGCTCTTGATAATGGAGCATGGAGCGTTGGTGGGGTAATGAAAAACCATCCAGTCAGACAGCAGTGGTATGAAAAACTTCGCGATTGCAGCATCAATTGCATCAAGACCATCTTCGTCAATGACATTCTGGCAAACCAGGTAGCAGAACTCGAGAAAATCCACAATAGCTTGCACCATTTGTGGTGGGACACATCCTGAAATTGCAGGAAGGAACACCAGCAAAACTGTCTACTCATTGTCACAGAAAGTGAGGGTCCAGGTATTTTTCCACTGCATCTCTATCACTGTATCTCTACAATGGCTGTGTTGTTTGGTTTCAAACAAGTTGTAGACATATTCAGTAGTAAAATAGAAAGCTCTTTACACCCAAGTTTTGATACCCCAGGCAAGTGGTTCTTCTGTAGAGGGGAATTTTGCAAAAGCCCATTTTGCTTGCTGGGGAGCAAGTTCCAACCCCTGTTTTCAATGCTGCTCTTTCTCCTGGTGTAGTCAGAATTCTCGAAAAAAAAATCATGTGGTGGTGTAGCAAAATGGGGTTTTCCAAAATGCCCCTTTCTCAAAGTACCCCTTCACTGGGGCATCTCAAATTTGGTGTCAAATGCTTTCTATTTTACTAATAAACAATACTACAACTTGATTGAAGCAAAACAATGCAGCTGCTGTAGAGATATCATCAAAAAATAAGCAGACCATCACTTTCTGTGACAATGAGTAGTATTGAGAAAGAGAATAGAATTACAAGAAGGTCAGCATCATACCTTCATCAAACCCTTTGAGTCAGTGCCTGTCCATTGTTTAAAACCTCAACCTTCATGAAATTGACAAAGCCCAACAAAAGGAGTTGTTACCATTATACTGTGGCTACATGAGGAAGAGGTAGGACCAACACTGAGATAGGACACACTGGTGATCTATGTCAACTTTGATAGCTTCCACCTCCTTCTTGTAAGTGATGTCAATATACTCAAACACCCAGTTGACGACATGGTCTTTGAAGGTACCTTTCACCAGCTGATGTAGGATATCTGGAGCCAGGAGCTGGCAGATGTCTGCTCATGGAAAATCTGTCATAAAGGGCTGGGAAGCAAATGTACAGGAAAAAAAACACACACACGTTCAGGTCAGCTACATAGCCATAGTTATCCCACATTTGCTTGAGCATGCACCCTGCCACGAGCGTCTCTCTATGTTGGTGAGTTTGAGGACCACTGGGTCCATCCAAATTATCAGCTTTGGCAGTACATCTGAAGGTGAAGTCAGACAGAAGACTCCCTGACATTAAAAACAATATGTAGAACTAACCTTGGGTACCACCCTTGGACAATGCAAGACAATAATGCTTGCTCTGGGTAGTCAACAATGTAAGGACCAAGACCATCATCAGGACAATGTGTAATTCGAGGAGATTCCATATAAGATTTGAGAGTCAAGAGAATGTGTTCCAGAGAGGTATGGAATAATTGTCGACAAAATTTCCGAAACTCAACACTACCTGCACTGTCCTGAGGATATGCAAATGGCATTCAACAAGTCACATACTTTTGGGAATGGCAAGAAATCCAAGTAATGCAACTGCATTTCTATGAGCACAGTGGACAGACAAATAGATGTTACCCAATGATATGTACAGAGGGTAATAGTTGTTCTGTCCAGTAGTGACAGACACTGTAGTTTTGTCACTCCCAAGAATGATAGGCACAAACATTGCTCCATGTGTGTTCTCGTCTTCTGCAATCTTATCCTGTACATAAGAAGGCTGTCAGTATTGAGAAAGGACTGCTGAATTTAGACACTCACACATTCAAACCAGGCCCAATTCCTGGTCATAAGATCCCTATACAACTGTTTTCCATTCTTTGTAAGCCACTTTGGGGCTACATCAAACTCGTTCTTGAAGGATGGATTGGCAAGCATGCCTTCAAGAATTGAGAGTGGATCCCAGAACCAAACTTCGAATTCTTGAAGCTTCCACAACGGCACTGTTGAAATATCTTCAGGGAGCTCACCATTGAATTTGACAGTGAAGCTTTCCCATCTAATGTCACCCTGTTTGATGCTGTCAATGGCGGCATAGAGTTCCTGGTGATTGACAAAGGGTGTATCCTGCTCTGAACCAATGAGTGAGCTTGTCTATGTTCAGGGCAGACATCTGAACTTGTTCATAAAGTAGCTCCGCCAACTCAAACTCATCTGCATTCCTGAAGGGTTCGTAGTCTTCAGGATCTCGAGGAAGCTGAGAGGGAGGGGGAGCACCAGGTGGGAAATTGTTGCTGTTGATATCACAAGGTGTACCTGTAGTCAGGTCAGATAAGGTTGTGTGCTAATAATTATACAGACTACTCGCCATCAAGAATAGGATGTGTCTCCACTTGGGTACCATATTTTCATAGTTCCAATGGCACAGCAGCCCAAGTTAAATGAACAGGAGAGCCATTCTGCCTTCGCCTTGGAGAACAATGAGATGAGAAAATTGGGGAAGCAGGGTCACTAAGGGCTGGGGAGGGTGTATGAAAATTGGGTGCAGGGAAATGAGGATTTGGTGTTGGTGCTGGTGCTGGTGCTGGCTTGAAATGTAAAGCACTTTGATGGTGCTTCAGACCCCATAGTGTCTTTGTCTTCTTGCGGCAAAGGGTGCAGTGGTAGAGGCCTGTGACTGGGTCCATATTGGGAGATAAACACAATGTACTTGCAGAAGCTTGACTAGGGTCTGTTTGTGTAAGCTTGCGACCGGAAAAATGAGAAAAAATGAGGTCACACCAGTTTACCCTGAGTCCACAGGAACCACCATGACAACACCAGCTCAACCTTCAGCTCGACAGTCCCAAAAGGCAGCTTCTCCAGCTGCTACTCCCATTCCACAAGCACCTTCTAATCCCAACCCAACCTTGTCTGTCAAGAAAACTGAGATCCTTCAAGGACCAGTTCATAACAGCATGACACTCCATGGCCAACGATACCCTCACCCTGCTAAACCAGTTATGGCAGCTCCAAGACGTTCACATGCAATCGTTCAGGCTGAGAAGGCAACAGAACACCATTGAGAAAACAGCTTTGCTTGAAGACACAATGCAGCTTCAACAGGAAGAGGCAGCCAAGACAGCTAAACATCCCAAAGCCAGTAGTGTAGTCAAGAAAGCAAGACCCAAGAAGAAGGACACTACTGAGAAACAAGTGTCAAAGCCAAGGAAAAAGGTGGTGGGTAAGCAATGATACTGCTTTTTGTGTGCAACTACAACTCACTGTCTTTCCCTGTTGCTCAAAGATGGCAAGCAAGATGGCACTGCCAATGCCCATGAAATACCTGTAGGGGCTGCAAGCAAGGCAGGAAAACACAAACGAGAAAGCAAAAGTAAGTAAACAGTTGAGATTTTGTGACTTACCCTTTGTAGAACATATACCAGATTCTCAAACTCCAGCTGAGGCAGGAGATGCTGAAGAGCCTGATGTGGAAGACAGCTCTGAGTCAGTCTTGCATGACTCCAGTAATAAGAGCAATGAGGGACAGCCAGCCAAAAAGAAACTGATGGTGAAGAGTAAAACCGCTTTGCGTGAGACTATCAACAAGAAACGTCAAAATCCAGAACCAGAATTGATGTATGTATGTACTATTTTGGTCACTTTGCCACTCTGACATCTCTGTTGTCTCTCTCTATTGTCTCTCTCTATCATGCCATTGCCTCTAGCCTGACTCCTGCCCCTGAGCCTGCCAAAAAGAAGCAGAAAAGTGTTGGCAGACTCCATGCCAATTGGCTCCAAGCGAATGCGACCAAAGTCAATAATCTGAAGCCAAAGACTGCATCAAAACCAGCCTAGTCCCTGTTGCCACTATTGCCCACACAACTAATCAGCCCATGTCAGTCCAAGAGGATGACGAGTACAAGTTCAGAGGGCTAGTAGGTGAGGAGAATGATATAGAGGAAAGGGACAAGCTAGGGGCTGATACTAAGGATATGGAAGCAGTTGCTGCTGCTGTCAAGGTTCTCTCCTCTGTTTACTCAGGAAACTAATATCTCTATAGGCTCCTGTTTTTGTCAAGATCGAGGCTTCGCTTCTCCAGACAAGACAAAGAAAACAATCAAGTTGAACCACTTTCCAGACAAAGTCCAGAAAGCTTTCACAGATCATTTTATCCCCTCAGTGCTCAACTTTGTAGGATGCCTCAAAGCATGGAATATTCTGACCTTTGGGAGACTACTACTCCTGATGGTGTTAAAGATGCGTGGGACCAGCTCAATGGCCCAAAGCATTTGCTTGAAGTGCTGGTGCGTCACTTACTGTCATTTTTTGTATTCATCATTGTTGACCTGCTGTATTGGTGTAGGCCAATGATTGCATCAACAGCTGGCGCAGCAAGTTTGGAACCACTGCCATCAACATGTTGGATGACATTTTTGCTCGGGAACGGCTTGAACCCACTGAAGACAAGAAAGCCTATATCGAGAAACTACTACAAGGTGGGCCAAAATCCAGAGCTTTTTACTTCCTTCACTGCACTGAAGTTGAAGGTCTAATGCAATACGCAGTGCATAATTTCTTCATGATACATATATCAGATGCTGCTAATATCCCTTACATTGTTTACTTTCTATTCTCACAGGGCACTTTCCAATCCGAATTGATAGCACGAGCATTTGCCAAACATCTCACTGAGGCAATCTGCCAAGTCCCGAAGGATCTACAACAAGAAATGAAGCCCACTGGTGCACTGGTTCTCTCTATTCTTGTGGTGTGTGTCAGTTGTTTCATATTGCACCATGCATACTAATCCTTTTATACTAGGTTATATGTGCTCCAGAGTTCAACAAGATTGGTGTCTTCATCAAACTTCAAGGCAACAATGGTCATTTCTCCGAAAGAGCATGGGGTGACCAAATAATCAAAATCCAAGGCCGCACTATCAAAATCAACACAACCACAGATCTCCACGAACTGTTTGAAGTCAACCAGGGCACAAATACTCCCAGAGTCAGCGACACTCAGTGGAAGCAGATCTTAACCACCACCGAGTCATATATGACTGTCTGTCATAGTGATTCTGATGGATCTGCATCAGCGCAGCAAAAACGAGTGGATGCAGCGGCAGCAGCAGCGGATTGAGTGATGCCTGAGGTGGACCCAGAGGAATTTCTAACCCAGTTAGCTCAATCCAAGGCATCTGGAAATATCAAAATTAGCACCGTGGGCATCACTGGCCAAGGGGGACTGAAAATTTTGATTTCGTACACTACGTTGAAAAATTTTTTAACGGCCTCTGGGACCCGACTGACCGACCGATACCTACTAAATAGGGAAGGTATGCCTATATATGGAAGGTGCAACGTGATACTGACCTTCCATTTTTGGCTTACTCTTGGCTCGGCGCTGTGCGCCTCGCAGGGAAGCCCTAATCCTAACGCGCTGGGGTGGCCACACGGGTATCTAGACATTGGTACTCGGGTGGCGGGTGTCGGGCCAACTAGTGAGAAGCAGGGGTTTGGGGGGTCGTGGGGGGTCGTGGGTAGGGGTCTCAAGGGTACGGGTATGGATTTCAAAACCCGTGCTGACCCTTACCCGTAAGGCAGACCCGCCGTACCCGCCATCCAAAATTTTGTACCCGTAGTTTACCTCAATATATTCACTACTTTGAGTACGTTCTGTGTAATTCTTTAGTACATAGTTCAATAATAGTATTTTGCCACCACGACATCCAAATATGGGTAAGTGACACGTCGCTGTTCACACGCCGGAAAGCCTTGATCACTGTGGCTGAATGCTTGAACAAAGCAAAACTGATGTATCCCACCTTCAAAAAATAATATTCCATAGCGAGTAGTTGGATTTAGATAGTTACATTATATATATATACTTGTGAACTGACGGGTTACCCACCAGGGGTACAAACCCGTACCCTTCTGATGGGTAAGGGCTTTCACGGGTAGGGGTACCGGTACGCCCAAAAATACCTGGGGGATATCCCTGCAGTTCACTAGGGCCAACTCATTGGATGTACGCCAAATGGCTCAATCACCTTCCAAGACAGCTCTGGATGACAAGAACTAAGTCAAGAACTATAAAAGGACCCATAATTACACTGATACAAGCCTGTAAACCATAAAAAATTTCACACTTCCAAAAATTTTTAACGACCTCAATGACCCGACCGACCGACCCCCGGAGTGTACCGGTCCGCAATCCCGGGTCCCCCTTGTCACTGGCACTGGGGCAGCTGTGGAAGGGAGTACAGACGGTGAGACCTCACAGGGAGAGGTTACTACAGGCACAAGCACAAGTACTAATGACATCATTGATGACGTTGACATGGATTCAGCAGATGACAAGGGTTCTGGCATTGTCAGCGGTGAGGGCAAGGAAGAAGAAGAGGAGCAAGGTGAGGGAAGTCCACAGGAGAGCTGAAGGCTCTCACTTCTGAGCTGAGCCTGTCCTTTTAAATGGTGCATAGCTTTGAAGATATTATAGGCTGCTCAGTTTACTGACTCTTACCTCTCAGGATGACCAAAATGCTCTCAGCAGTGTAGTGAAGCTCATTACACAGGCCACTTTCAGCAACAGCCCTTTGTATGTGAACGGTACCCGCTTTTCCTACATCCATTGTAGCTCTAGATGACTCTTTTTCAATACTTTTACATTACTTTTACATCGCTTTTTTGAGTACTTTAATTAGCTTTTCAGTAGCCGGTTTGACTTTTATTTGACTTCCATAAGCGATTGGACTTGCCTTTGAAAGTCATCGGGGTAGTCACAAAAGTACAGGAAAAGTCATAAAAAGTTAAAAAAAGTTCAAAAAAGCTGACTTGAATTTTACTGATGCAGTCTATTGAAGTGAACAATTATCAGCTCCATTGAGCTCAAGCCAGAGTCATGAGCTGTTTACGACTCAAAAGCCAAGCCATGGTTATGACATAGTCAAGCTGTTAATAGCTGAGCCAGAGTGAGCCGGAGTCGAGCCGGTGCAACACTATTCTGGAGTGAAAGGTACGTGTTAAGGACGCGTCTAGAGCTCATATTTTGCAGTGAGCAACATATACAGCTATGAATCATGGATATCTACTGATAAGAAAGGCAGAAAATAAGTGTTACGGTTTCGAATAGCCGCAGTTGTCGCCGTAGGTAGGCGATGAAAGACACAATGAAAAAAAAGACACCAAGGTACAGACGCCAGAAAGAAAGAGCCGGCATAACAGCGGGAGTAGGGTGTAAGATAACCATGGTTGAAGAGCAACACAAAGGACAAAGAAAAATGAAGGATATTGACGGCAAACGGTAATCAGAGGTAGGGTCAAAAGCCATGACAAGTAGGAGGAGAGGATGTGTGGATATGTGGATATGAAATGCCTGAGATTGAGAAAGACGAAGAAAAAGCAGAAGTGAGTATAACAGATAATGACTCAAATGAAACGGAGCATGAGAAGCGGAGGTCCAGGTGGAGTCAGTGTTGAGGTGGAGTGCGGCGTTAGGGGTAAGTTTTTGCGTCCATATCCGCGGGTGTCGGTGCAGCCGTACGAGAGCATGAAAGATATGAAATTGTTGAGGTCGGGTCACCAGGTCACAGTTTTGAGTAACGATGATGACATCGATGAGGAGTTCGTTGACGTTGGAGAGGAGCCAATGATTGCCGTTCGTTCAAGGCATTTTGAAAAAAAGACGTTGGGGAAAGAGAGTTGGAGAGATGACATGCAGATACAGTCAGTCAAGTGAGATTGAAACGCGCAGTCACAAGCAAAAAACAGGTGACATGAAGGTGTCTCGTCCAATGGTCCAACATAAGGACAGGGCCCATACACCAGTCCCGAAGTAATGAAACGAAGGAAGAAAGAACGAAAAGTGCCAAATACAACACCCAAAACTCAAAGAACCACTCACCCTGCCTAACCCCGTCATCCTTCAAAATATCAAAACTATTAAACTCCACCCCCTGATCCCTCAACAATCCCACTATCTTCCTACTAAACCCACACCTAGGCTCGTCAGGTATGCCTTTCATGAACAACACGGCCTTTGACTGAGTCATTAGGGAACGCATCCGGGATTTGAGTTGGGCGGGAGTTTCCTGTGGGGAGAAGAGGGAGAGGAGAGGTAAGCATATATGGCCAACAGAAAGAAGAGAGAAGATGGAGAATAGAATAGAGGAGAGAAGAGAAGGACGAGGAGGGAAGAAGAGAAGACATACTCCTTGCGGGGCCGCCGCAGCCTGAGGAACACCATTTGTCTTCGACTGTGGTTGGACATCACCAGCGGGGGCATTAGCGAATTTGGCTACGGCTGCGGTGAGAACTTGGGCGTCATGTGGCCCTGTAATTAACGGTCGGATTAGAAAAAGGCTAGCGTAAGATGAAGGTGCAACAGAGGGTAGAGAGCCAAAGGATGTAGAGAGGTAGCAGAGACGTACTCGTAGTAGAATGATGGTTGGTACCGACTCAATTTCGAAAGACAAATGTCCAATACCCAGACCTAACGAGATTACGACCGACCAACTCTTCGCCCTGCCCCACCGAGTCCCAATACCAATACCAATCCCAGCCCTGCGATAATTCCTCGACGCTCGAAACCGCCTCCAAAGACTTTGGCGACCCACTCCCTCAGTCCCAGGTACTGTCATGCATCCCCACGTGACGATGCCGGTCTAGTGGGGTGAGGTTGCGAGGAAGAGGGGGGAAAATAAACATTGGACTGGGAGTTGAAGAATGGTAGCACATTGCGAGGATGGGAATGGAAAGTCCTGAAAAGACTGGGATGTTCTGGTCTTGATGAGGTTGGTTCCTTCAGGCGTGACGGAAGTAAGCATGACAAAGGGTGGGTAGCAGAAAGTATTTGAAACATTGGGACAAGCTTATAATTTCGCTTGAGGCACAGTCAGTCTAAAAAAGGTGAACAATTAGCACTGAAGGACTGGGACCACGTTAAAACGCGAAGAAGAAATACGAAAGGACCAAGGACTGAAGGATGAAAGGGCGAAAGGAAAGAGTAAAGAAAAGAGGGAAAAACACTCACCGTCAAGCGTACAAAGCCTATATTGCCGTGATCGACACCCTTCAACGCTCCTTCACCATAGCTGCATGTGTACCCTCAGTCCCCAACGCCCACCCCTCAATGCCCATAGCAGGCAAATCCCAACCAACACCTCCCCCTGCCCCACAAGTCCATTCCAAACCAATCCGAACCTTTCCACAGGGACTCAACACGCAACAACTGGCCAGTCAAGGCCTCGCCCTCATTCGCTCGTACCTCCATCTAATTTCCGCCATTTACGTCTCCTGAGCCCTGAGTCAAACACACCCAGCTATCCTAACGACCTGGCCTGCTTTCGTCTGCCCCTGTCCATCTCTTGGGTCCAATTCCGACGACCGTCGACAATTTGGTGAGGTAGAATGAAGGAGGGCTGCATTGGGAAGTCGATGCAGGAGTTGCTGTTGAAGATAGTGGTATCGTTTGCTGACCCCAAAGGTGACGACGGTGAAAGAGAGGTTGACAGCTCGACGCTCAGCACACCTACCCATGACCACGTCACCCGCCACGGTATCAACATCCAATTTCTTGATCTGATATTTCTCCCACTAAATTCCAGCGTCGGCATCAACGGGCACTTTCTGTCATATGGAAAGGTGCATACGCCAACGACCAATGGCGGGGTGAAGAAGGTAGAATGACTAGGATCCCGGCGAAACAGCTCTGCGAGCGTAGAACTGGCAAAGAAATGGTCGCGTTGAGGATGAAAAGACGTATGTGGTGTGATGGAGTGTCGGTATTTGAGACAATGGGACGAGAATGTGAATGACCATAAGACCCGGTAGGGTAGGAGGTGCGTAGCATAGTGCTGGGCTAAAGGAACGAGCGATATTGAGGAGGAGCTGAACAATGCCAACGCGAATGAGTCAAAAGTGAAGAATTGGGCTCAGGGACATTGTAGTAGACGAGGGAATAGTGATATAAAGTGGGAGTGGAACTTTGGAAGGGAGGCAGAGTTGGGGCAGAAACACCTAGTAGACTCTGCGCTGGGCTATTTGGCGTTGACTCCTCCTCGAACGCATCTTCTTATCGTCAGTACCCCACCATTCAACCAGCCAGTACCAAAACCGCAAAAACCTCCCCAGACGCACATGCCCCGACAATTATCGACTCGAAGCGGCGAGAACTGTTGTTCGAATTTGAGTTAGGAATGCAACGGGGGAAGGGAGAGTACGGGTTTGCTGGGTACGCGGTGTTCACTGGCATTGGTTGAAAAGCGGGTTGACGTGAAATTATTGGATTAGCGTGAGAAGTGAAAGTAGATGGCGAGGGGATAAAGAAGGAGCAGAGAAGGCAGGGAGAAAAGACATGAGTGTCCGAGGAGGTAAAGCGGATAAGTGAATGGAGGAAAGGAGCAAATGCAAATGCTAGGAGGGACGGGACGAAGTGGAAAGGGAGCCCAGAAGTGGAGGGTGGGGGAGATATGGGCATTCATAATGTAGTGTCAATAGGACACAGGGAAAGAGAAAGAGGGGGAATATCAGTCAGTTTGCGTGTTCTTCATGAAGCGAGGACATGTAAGAGAGTCAGTCACTCACTTGTCTGTCCCTAAGAGACATTGTTCAGGTAATCTTCCTATGATGTGATATCATTTTCATTCAAACGACAATTTCTGATAGCGTAGGGGTGCGCATTTCGCCTCAGTTGCTCGCAAAGAGTGGGGTCGGGTTCGGAGAAGGAAAGATCTCAGGAGCGGTGTTTGGCTGATTCTTTGAGGCGAGGAAGGAGATGAAGGGAGGGATGTGTTGTAGCCTTCGTTGCTGTCGGTAACGTCGAGCTCATCGTGGTCAACGATGAGCGTTGTTGTCACATCTTGTGACATCAGTACATCTCAACTGCCGGGTCGGCGAAATTCTACTTGCTCCTCGACTTTCATCCTCTCTTCTGTCTTTTACGCGCATTGGTGTCTTGTCTTCTACTCCAATTACTTACGCCGATGGAATAACTCAATTTGCCTGTAAATTTTAGATAGGAAAGTCACTTCCGAAGGCAACAATTTAATTGACTCGGGCATGCACACACTACATCAACAGTATGTATACGTACGTCGGGTTTGACCTAGTGCCTACCACTGTCCGGAAGGCGAAACAGAGAAGAAGCAAGAGAGGCGACTAAAGAGTCGATGTTACCAGCACCATTTAAAGTTGAGCTCGAAGATCTGATCTAGGTACTCTTTCGCAAGACCTTACACGCCGAAAAGACAAAAATATCCGCTCGACGGATAGATGACATTATTGTACAGATATATCTTATATCTGTACGAAAATGTGTTTCTGTACGCCTTTCTGCCGAGCGGATATTTTTGTATTTTCGGCGTTTTATCTTTGATGCTTCATTTCTCATAAAGACTCATGTGACTTTGGACACTTTTCAGACCTCTTACGCTGTGCCATCCAAGTGAATTGAGCGCTAAAGTTGCGTCAAAGGCGCTCAAACTGAATTACATCAAGGTCAGCCGGTTCTTCCCGAAACTTAATCTTTCATGTCTTGTTGCTTCTCATATAACCAACATGTGACTTTAGACACTTTTCAAACTTTTTGCGCAGTGCCATCCACCATCATTCGAAAGATGAAACGAAGCATTGGCGACGTGGCCGAACAAAACAAACGTAAAAGACTGGTATTAACAGGTAAGTGCAAACAAGACTTCGGGAAATGAACTGTGCTTTTTATTCTCTTCTATGAAATCTAGATGTGGATGGCGGTGCGGTTGCTAGAGCAGCTGAGAACGATATGTACCTTGATGGTCAAATTCCACAAGGATCAAGCATTGCCGCAGGGAGAGATGTGCATATGAACAATGTCCAGGGAGACCAGAGCCAGACTATCAACAATGATTATCATCAGACTGTTAACTCCAACAACAATATTCAGATTGGTAAACAAGAAGTTTTGTACTGGCTAGATTAAATTTGATTGATGTCCCATACAGGAGGGAGTAATACCTTTGTTGTGCAAAATGCTGTAACAAGTAAGTTGATGGGCTCTTAATTGTTTTGAGAAACATTGGAATAGAATATTCAAATAACTTACAGTGGATAAGATCAAAGACTGGCTCAAAGCACCTGATTCATCTACCAATTATAATGCTGCATATGAGACGATGACAAAAGGCACTGGAGAATGGCTCCTCAAGGACTCCAGGTTGATTCAGTGGAAAGAAAATGGTGGCTTGCTCTGGTTGCAGGGAAAAGGTAGGTGATCTTTCTGTGTATGAAAACAACAGTCATTGAATAAAAAATATAAAACTACATAGCTGGTTCTGGAAAGACCTTTCTTCTGTGAATATTTTGCTTCTTTTCTGCTTGGTCAAGAAATGAATGTCATATCTTTTAGCACCAATGTTATCACAAGTTTGAAGAAAGAGGGCCACACTGTCTTTGACGTTTATTTTGATACCCTGGATCAAACCAAAGTAAAAGCAACTTACAAGGGATTGCTCTCATCTATCATGCTTTCAACTGGCATAAAGTTCAACGAAACAATGTTGCAAAATCTGTATCAGCAATATGACTCAGGTACAAGGCAAATGCACACAGATGCTATGAAGGCAACCTTGCTGCAGCTTCTAGAACAACATTCTTCAGCAATATATATTGTCATGGATGCATTGGACGAATGTCAGGCACAAGATCAACATTTGGTTTCAAGATTCATTCTGGACTTACTTGAAATTGATTCAAAGATACATATCTTTGCATCCTGCAGACATGCAGCTAGTGCAATTGGAGTCAGCTCTGCTACTTATGCCATATCACTGGATGAACAAGTAGTAATGTCAGACATTCAAAGGCATATTGAACAAGTTTTCCAAAAGAGGCCTTTGAGTGTGAATGTACATAAAGAGGTGACAGAGGCTCTAGTGGATGGAGCTCATGGACAGTAAGTATTATAGATTCAAGTATTATAGTTGATGATTGAAATATTTCATAGGATCCGATGGGTTGATTGTCAAATTCAACAATTGCAAGAATTAGCCACTCGCAAAGCTATACTGGATGCTCTGAAGAACTTGCCTGAAGACCTGGAAGAGACCTATGTCAAAGCATTGCTCAGGACTAAAAAGGGTCACCAGAAAGATGTACAAGCTATCTTGAGGTGGCTTCTATTTGGATATACCCTGCTAACCTTGGAGTTACTACCTGAAATCCTTCGAATTGATTTTGAGGGAAGGAAATTAGAGGCAGCTGAGAGAATAGAGGTGAATGGAGTGTCTAAAATTATTGACTCAACATTAGTTGTGGTCCAAGAGATCAACTGGCATCATAACACTGAGCACAGACTGCAACTGGCACATCCATCAGTCAAAGAGTATATTCTTTCAGATCAAATCAAATCAAGTTCAGCAGCACTTTTTCATGTAAATGATCAGCTAGCACATAACTTCATTGCTCAATCATGTATGATCTATCTCGTGGTTTATGGAGAAGATGAATCCATAGATAAACGGAACCTTCATTTGTTGTATTATGCTGCAAGGAGCTGGCCCAATCATGTCAAAAATCTACAACAATTGGAAGATCCAATCAAGTCCTTGAGTTTACATTTGCTCACAGATACAAATAGATCATGTAGCCAATGGTTTAGAGCCACATGGAGACATACAAATGTAATTGAAGGTTCTGCCTCTCCATTATATTATGCCAGCTCTATTGGTCTATCTAATATAATGCTGTTATTGATAGAGGATGGGGCAAATATTAATGCTCAGGGTGGTAAATATGGCACTCCTCTACAGGCTGCTTTACATATGGGCTATAAAGACATTGCAAAGCTTTTGCTTGAGAAAGGAGCAGATGTCAATGCTCAGGGCAGTGAATATGGCACTGCTCTCCAGGCTGCTTTACATAAGGGCTATAAAGACATTGCAAAGCTTTTGCTTGAGAAAGGAGCAGATGTAAATGTTCAGGGTGGTAAATATGGCACTGCTCTCCAGGCTGCTTTACATATGGGCTATAAAGATATTGCAAAGCTGTTGCTTGAGAAGGGAGCAGATGTAAATACTCAGGGTGGTAAATATGGCACTCCTCTCCAGACTGCTTTTGCTTTGCACTGGGAAGACTTTGTAAAGCTTTTGCTTGAGAAGGGAGCAGATGTAAATGCTCAAGGTGGTCCATATGGCACTCCTCTAATGGCTGCTTGTATTAAGGGCTATGAAGAGATTGTAAAGCTTTTGGTTGACAAGGGAGCAGATGTAAATGTTCAGGGTGGTAAATATGGCACTGCTCTCCAGGCTGCTTTACATAAGGGCTATAAAGATATTGCAAAGCTGTTGCTTGAGAAGGGAGCAGATGTAAATACTCAGGGTGGTAAATATGGCACTCCTCTCCAGACTGCTTTTGCTTTGCACTGGGAAGACTTTGTAAAGCTTTTGCTTGAGAAGGGAGCAGATGTAAATGCTCAAGGTGGTCCATATGGCACTCCTCTAATGGCTGCTTGTATTAAGGGCTATGAAGAGATTGTAAAGCTTTTGGTTGACAAGGGAGCAGATGTAAATGTTCAGGGTGGTCAATATGGCACTCCTCTCCAGGCTGCTATTATTAAGGGCTACAAAAACATTGTAAAGTTTTTGCTTGAGAAGAGAGCAGATGTAAATGCTCAATGTGGTACATATGGTACTCCTCTCCTGGATGCTTTATATATGGGCTATAAAGATATTGTAAGGCTTTTATTAGAGAAGGGAGCAGATGTAAATGCTCAGGATGGTAGACATGGCACCCCTCTTCAGGGTGCTTTATATAAGGGCTATGAAGATATTGTAATGCTTTTACTGGAGAAGGGAGCAGATGTAAATGCTCCAGGTCGCAAATATGGCAATGCTCTCCATGACACAGTTTATTATGGCCATAAGGACATTGCAAGGCTTTTACTGGGGAAGGAAGAAGATGGAAATGCTCGGGGTGGTGAAAATGGCAATGCTCTCCAGGTTGTTTCTTATCGACGTAAAGACATTGTAAGGCCTTTGCTTTTGAAGAGAGAAGATGTAAATGCCCAGGGTGGTAAACATGGCAATGTTCTCCAGGCTGCTTTTTACTATGGCCACAAAGACATTGCAAGGATTTTGCTTGAGAAGGGAGCAGATGTAAATGCTCAAGGTGTTATATATGGTACTCCTCTCCTGGATGCTTTATATATGGGCTATAAAGATATTGTAAGGCTTTTATTGGAGAAGGGAGCAGATGTTAATGCTCAGGATGGTAGACATGGCACCCCTCTTCAGGGTGCTTTATATAAGGGCTATGAAGATATTGTAATGCTTTTGCTGGAGAAGGGAGCAGATGTAAATGCTCAGGGTGGCAAATATGGCAATGCTCTCCAGACTGCTCTTCATTATGGCTATCAGGATATTGTACTGCTTTTGCTTGAAAATGGAGCAGATGTAAATGTTCATGTTGCTAAATATGGTACTGCTCTCCATGCTGCTTCATATATGTGCTATGAAGACATTGTAAAGCTTTTACTGCAGAAGGGAGCAGAAGTAAATGCCCAGGGTAGTGAATATGGCACTCCTCTCCAGGCAGCTTTGTTCAAGGGCTCAGAAGCCATTGTAAGGCTTTTGGTTGAGAAGGGAGCAGATGTAAATGCCCAGGGTGGTGAATATGGCACTCCTCTCCAGGCTGCCTGCTATAAGGGCTACAAAGATATTGTAAGGCTTTTCATTGAGAAGGGAGCAGATGTAAATGCTCAAGGTGGTGAATATGGCAACGCTCTCCAGGCTGCTTCATTTCAAGGAAACGAAAACCTTGCAAGGCTTTTACTAGAGAGGGGAGCAGATGTAAATGCTCAGTGTGGTAAATATGACACTCCTCTCCAGGCTGCTTCATTGAAGGGGAACAAAAACCTTGTGAGGCTTTTGCTTGAGAAGGGAGCAGATGTAAATGCTCAGGGTGGTAAATATCACACTCCTCTCCAGACCGCTTTTCGTTATGACCATGAAGACATTGTAAAGCTTTTGCTTGAGAAGGGAGCTGATGTTCATGTTCATGTTCAGTGTGGAACATATGGCTCTCCTGGAACTCTTCTCCAGGCTGCTATAAATAAGGGCTATGAAAACATTGTAGAAATTTTACTGGAGAGGGGAGCAGATGTAAATGCCCAGGGTGGAAAATATGGTAATGCTCTCCAGGCTGCTTGCTATTATGGTCTTCCACACACTGTAAGGCTTTTGATTGAGAAGGGAGCAGATGTAAATGCTCTGGGTGGTGAATATGGCAGTGCTCTCCAGGCTGCCTTACATAAGGGACAGGAACAAATTATTAAACTTTTGCTTAAGAAAGGAGTAGATGTAAATGCTTAGGGTGGTACATATGGTACTGCTCTGCAAGCAGTGTCTACTACTCTATGGTTTGCACAAGAACTTTATTTTAACATAGTGCACATATAGCAGTCCTGTTCAGGCTGCTGCTTATGAAGGTGATCAACTAATATATGAACTCTCGATATGGAGGGGAGCAACTCCAGTTGATCAATTTCACAGTATTTCTACAGGATCCTGAAATTCCTTGTCCAATTCTCTATGATGAATCAGCGGGCTATCAAATCTACTTTCCACTCTTCTGGAGTACTGATAGATGACCTATCTTTCTCCTCCCAAAGCCCCTCTGCTTTATCTGATTTTGTGAAGCTATCTCTCTTAAAAGCTTGTAAAACTTGTAAATGCTTTATCTGACTTCTGATTACCCACAAACTGCCTCTGATTGATGTTACCAATTACTTTTGTACAAACAATTATACATGAAACTTGTCAATTTTGTGAATGAAATAAATGCTGGTTGATAACAACTCCCTTATCTTCCACTTCAGGCACCCATATATAAGTACCTCATTAGGTGGGATTGGTCCACCAAATCAATACACCTAAGGAGGGTTAGTAGCCAGGGACCAACCCAAGTCTTGGGGACTTATGCCAACTCAATTGACCTTCACCATGGGACTTCCCAGGACTTCCCAGCTGTCACTGTCACACTTTTGCTATTATAATATCCTTTTTATCTTCCTTTCTCCCTTTCCATTGTTTATACCAAAAGAACAATTCATATGGTGCAGTTATCAAACTTAACACAAAAGTTTCAGCTTTCTATACTCTCTATTGCCAGGTCAGCATTAGCATGAATCCTGCAAATACCTATCTTGTAATTTTGTGTGGGTAGGTAGATAGATGTTAGTGAGTGCTCTGAACATGGATCTAATCTCAGACTTTCTATATCTCTGATATCTGACACTCAGTTCTTAATTTATTCTGAGAACAGCGAAAATAGTATCTTTTGGACCATATACATAGGCATATCTCCCTCCAGAGGTTATCATAGTAGCTCATACTTTGTATTTCATCATTGATTAGCATTTAGAAGACAATGGACCAGCCATAATGTTCAGCAGATGTTTCATGTATATGCAGCAGCTTAAAGTCATGTATGTATAAAAATGTTTTCATATGTCCCAAACACAAATATGAAGTCAACATCTTCATACATGCAAGGGCTAAGGCTCTCTTCTTGAAAATACTGCTAATTTCCACATGTCTTTGGGCTATCTGATTGGCATTCAAAGTGATTCTCCATCATTTCCTAGCAGAATAATTTATTCATTGGAAGTTTGGTGATCCTCACTGGAAGATATGCCTTGATATAAGCTTAACTGCTGCATGCATCACTATGTGTAAATCACTTTGACTTTAAGCTGTTGCATATACATGGAACATCTGTTGAACATCATGGCTGGCTAATCAATGATGGAATACAAAGTATGAGCTTCTATGATAACCTCTGGAGGGAGATATGCCTATGTATATGGTCCAAAAAATACTATTTTCGCTTTTCTCAGAATAAATAAGAAGTGAGTCTCAGGTATCAGAGATATGGAAACTCTGAGATTATATCCATGTTCAGAGCACTCACTAACATCTATCTACTTACCCACACAAATTTACAAGATAGGTATTGCAGGTGCCACAGGTACCTATCTTTAGTAATAAGTCCCAAATAGTGGCATATCTACTGCATATGGGGCTTATTCAGGTCAATATTCGGATTTAGTGACTCAAAGTACCCTAGTAGACATACCCATACTCATATTAGGCTTTATAGAATGCAGTGTCCATGGCCATCCCAAGTTTGGCCACTTTGGGCATTGTTTTGAGCATAGCTCAGAGATTGACTATATACTGAAATAAGCTATATCCCTGAGTTCAGGAGATCTTCATAATGTATCCATGTGAATCCTTCAAGTTCAGATCAATCGAAAACTTGCCATTTTTCATCTAAATAGTTCCACTGGGATGCAGCTTGTCATGCGGGAAATAGAAATGCACCACCAGAGCATGGATTCAATTGGATAACAGCCAGAAATGATGTAGAATGTATTTGACTAGAGGCCAAAGCCTCTTATCATATCTTATCATGTTATCTTATCTAATAGATTTGTCTTTTTTGGAAGGTGGGGGGAGGGTCCTGACCAATTGCTAAATTTTTTTCTGATGGGATGTATAGGACATCCATTCTGCCACCCCCCTTGTGTCAAACTGACAAAAAAAGAAAATGGAACAAAAGGTAAGAAAAACTTAGGGATGACCAAACATCAAATGAACAAAGTGTGAAAGCAGAAGGTGCAAGGATGACGATATGATGGGTGTTGGGGGAGGCGGGATAAAAATAAAAACATGAGGTCAAAAGAAATAACCATGAGTAGATAAAGGGACGTGTATTGGCGAAGACTACAAAGTACAATCATGACAACTAAGTACCATACAGCCTCTATACAACAGCCCAGATGCAGGCTGGACATTATACTGAACAAGAAAGATTGAACACATACTTGAAATGATATGACATCCTCGATGCAGCCTGGAGACCCTAGTGAACAAACACCTGGATATAAAAACATTAGTGTAAGGAAAGATAGGCAGGGAGTGCCAAGGACATACCTGATCATATGTTAATGACCTATGCAATAAAATTTTGGAGGTAAGGGGCAGTCAGTGTCAGAAATGTTAGAGATACTGAGTGAAAAAGACTAATCCTACAGAGCACAGTGGGACAAGGATCCTAAGTAAATGGCAATTGACATTGGCAGTTGTGCAGGACACTGTACCTAAAAGTACCTAAAATAATGTAAAAGTTGGTGACGAGATGTGAGTTGGAAAGAGTACATGTTCAAGAAGGCATAGCGGGACATACATTGTGCCCAAAATCCCAAACAAAAAGATTACTCTTGTAACCTGAGTGGGCCAAGGGCAGTGAGGATGTCATCAACAGAGTGCAGAGGGTAAGACAGCACAGGAATACCATTACCTTGTGTTGAGGTTCAAGATTGAAAGGACTTGAAGAGAAGTCAACATGAGTCAGGTGACCGTTTGTTGACATCAAATCTGAATCAAGCAACTGTACAGTTCTTCTATCAGAGCTTGAATTCTTTGGAAGTCACCAGTGTGTCACTTCAACATCCTTCAAGATATCCCTTGACACACAGCCAGTACAACAACTATACTTGTTCCGTCAATGGTATTGAGGTGTCACGAACCCTCGAGCTGGGCTAGCCTCTCAATGCCCCAGGAGGAGTCTGGAACCTAGGGGTGGCTTCAACAAGAGGGAGTGACACTACTCACCCACTAACCCTAAGCCTACGAGACAAACAATTTGAGCTGCTGGCAGATCAATCTACACACCTGTATGGCAACTGAGATGACAACAAGGAACTAGATCAAGGAGAATGACAATGGATGGTGAATGTAGAACAAGAATCCCTTTAAAGGATATGAGACAACCATGACTCCTGAGATGTTGGAATTCTATATAATTAGCCTCATGCACACCACTCACTTTCCACTTTACTCCATACTTACATAGCTACTTATATCATTACTCCAGACTGATCTCAGATATTACATCGTAGTATCTGCTTAGCACCATTTTGCTCTATTTACAGATTTGCTCAGCCACAGTAGTACATAGTATAAAAGCTTGTAAAAGTAGATACAACATCATGCAATTGCAGCAAGTAACTCATTTAAAGCTGCAAGTGAAATACATTATTATCAACTCCATTATGTGGTCTATGACTTCACTATGAATTACTTTATTGTAATTCCTACATGAGAGAGTCGTCTGACTAGATTTGCTGTGCACAAGTGTAGTACACATATTCCTTCATTCACAATGCAGAAGAATGAGAGGGAACAACAACAAGATCAATTCTAAGGCTTGAGTACAGGAGTAGCGAAACCAACTCCTGTATCAAGACTCTGTGACTAACTATGATGCTCCTATAACTAATATACTAAATGATTGTGAGTCCCTAACGGTAAACAGAATAAACAAATCAAATGTTAAACAATGAATATAGATATGGAGTGATGAACAGAATGAATAATCAACATAATAAATGAAATGGAAATAGAATAGGGTGGGTGTTGTGACAGTATTATTTTCAGGGTATTTTCGTTCATTTTCTGTTTCTTTTCTTCATCAGTCACTGCCTTTTGATCATCATTTTGTTCATCCTTTGCCCTATCTTTTGTTCATCTTTCCTTGATCATCTATGCACAGCTATCATCCCCTGTTTCATCATTTGTTCATCTTACAGGGACACTACACACAGCTTGTTCATCTTTTGTTCATCTTTTCATGATACATCTCTCACAGGGACAATAGGCTGTACTTTGATTGTTCTGGACAGTTCTCTGATTCCTTTCTTCACTTTGTTCAGTTTTTATCTTTCTTTCTGTGTATATAAGCTTAGAGTAATAGCTCCCTAGTCCCCATCTTGACCTCTTCATCTTGGGACTAGGTGAGGATCTCATGTATTCCTTGTCTTTATTCAATATTAACTTCGTCTTGGGACTAGTCTTTCATTGTTATCTGTCTACTGCTGTTCTGTCTACGCCTACTGCTTAGAGCCAAGTGTGTGCTCTTTACCACAGTGGGGGCGCACATAGGCATAATCGAAAAACCCTCTGAAGGTTTCTGGGCTTAGGCAGTGAATGATGTAAGAATGACGGATATGGAAATATGAAGGATTGCATGGGTACGGCATGTGCCAAAGGTGGCTGACAAGGATTTCTGACATGAGGGTGTCTCTGCATTGGGAAAGATTGTGTGAAGGTGCCTTTCTGCCAGATCTAGCTCCATGATTCCCACTCTTCATTTTGTCCCTTCCCTCGCCTCCCCCTTCCACTTCTGAGTGGAACCAGGACTTGGTAGATACATACAACTTGCTTGCTTGTCTTTCCTGATGAGGCATTTCTCGTTGGGACCAGGTGCACAAAGCGATATATGTATGTTTATGGTTTCTTGACTGCTGTCTCATCTGTCGCTGACTATTGTTCATTTATTTGCAGGGTACTTGGACTTGGTGATGACACCAGACAGTCAGAGGGAGTCAGAAATGATGGAGTAGTGTAGTTTAAGTAGAATACTTGTATAGTATTACTAGAGTGGAAAGCAAATCTGATACTTCTGACTATTTCTGCCACTGGAAAATGGATAAAGAGAACAGGAGCAGTATGCATTTCGATACAACTTCAAGCATCTATTATGCACTAGAATGCATAAAGTTGCTCTGAATGCATAGTTATTCAATTTGTCTCAAACCTTATGCAAAGTGAGGTATAAACTATATAAAATTTTGCATTTTTATGCACAAAAAGCATAATTAGACACTTATTGCATGAAGGTGTATACAAAGCTTTTCCTGATGTTAAAGTTGGCATAGTAGTTGTTGGAAAATGTGTCATTGGTGGTAGCTTTCGGGGTTGGATGACATTGTTTGGAAGATATTTGAGAATATAGGTTGAAGAGGAGACATAGTAGAGGTCCTGAGAATGATGAATAAAGGGTACAGGAAGAAGAGAAGGCAGGTTCTGTAAATTTGTTATCAGATAAGATCTCTCAGCTATGTCATCATCACCGATGCCTGAGGAGCAGGAGGGGCTTCGGAAAATTGGGTGATGTGTCATGTTCTTTCCTTTGCCTCTTTCTTTTCTCTCAGCTCGTCCTTTGGAATACCCAGGAGAGCTGAACAGAAGTCAAACACTCTTGTATATCCCCTCCCCTCTCCAAACAGATTTATCAATATCAACCAGATGGTCCGGGCCTAAAAGCACCAAAACTAAAACCAAAAATGACACGTACTTAGCTCCCTGGCTAAGATGACACTGCTCATTCATTGGTTCATATGTGGCAAATTGAAAGTCACATAAAATTCGTGGGGACGAGGCACTAGCTTCACATACAATCATCCTACTTGTAAGCATACTTGCTGCATAAATTGATATGTAAGTAGTAGCTAACAAATAAACTTCACAAAAGCATTCTTCAAGTCAAATCATCTATCTCCACTATGAAAACATTGATGAAAAGAGGTGCGAGATCCTTAGAAAGACAGGAGAAAAGCCCAGTGGGTTCAGTCATAGTGAGTACATGAGTCTTTGCAGAAGAACTACGCGCCATTGCAAGACATAGAGTTAGCATAATAGGGAGCTGATCGAAGCCAGCCCAGGCTTGAGACAGCTTGAGACTCGAAGCAGCTTCTGCGGGTATTTGGGGTGTCATGGATCTAAGCAGAGAGGAGCGTTAGTATATATGTATGCTTGCACTAGGGAGAGCATGACTAAAGACGGGAATGGCACAGAAAGGAAATAGCAAGGACAACGCTGGAAGTTTGAGACGAACAAAGGACAAAAGGATATGTTTGATGTGATACTCACGAATGATTGCCAATGAGCATATTGTTGAGCAGGCTATGTTCTATATACGTAGCGGTAACTGCATACTTACCTGGGGATGTAAAAATGCTTGTTAGAGCGGTTTGTTAGAGGTTAAGAGCAATGAGTGTTAAGGGAAATCCTTATCCTTGTAGGGCAATCTACGAGCCCTTATATACTGTTCTAGATAGTACATGTGACTACTTATCTAAGAACCTCTTATTTACAGTAAGCGTAACTAACTAGATTACTATCTAATCTATATCTAATCTAATGTTGATGGCTGCTTACTAATTTGCCAATTCAACACTCCCCCTTGCTAAGCTGCACCGTTAGTGCGCGTAAGCATAAAGGCACTATAAGCAGCCGAGGTTCATCTTCGTTATTTGAGATATGTTGTACCACGGTTCTATGATACATTGTACCAAGGTTCTCTGATATGTTGTACCAAGGCTTAACTAGTATAAAACTGAAGTCCTAGTTGTGATCTGAACTTCTCGAATTTTTGTTTGCCAAGATTCTTTGTAAACATATTGGCAGGATTATCGCTTCCTTCTATGAACTTTATTGTTACGTTCTCATTTGCTACATGTTCACGAATAAAGTGATATTTGACAGCAATGTGTTTTGAACATCGTTCTGTAACAGGATTGGATGCAATGAAGATAGATCCTTGATTGTCTCCATAGATATCGATAGCTTTCATCTCAATGTTAAGTTCTTTTAAGAGAGCTTTTATCCAGATGACTTGACGACTACAATCACTAAGAGCCATATACTCGGCTTCGGTAGAGCTTAGCGCAGTTGTAGTTTGAGCTCTAGAAGCCCAGTAAAAAGTCCCTCGTGCTAACGTTAGGAAGAAGCCAGTATGTGATCGATGATCGTTTGGGTCTGATGCCCAATCAGAGTCTGTGTATGCAGCGAGACCAGTTCCTAATGGATCTGATTCAGTGATCTTTTTCTTGGATCCATCATACACTAATGCATAGTGTCGAGTACCGAGAAGGTAACGGCAAATCCAGAGAGCTTTAGCTAGATGATCATCTGAAGGGTTTGCAGCGTGCTGTGCCATTTTGGTAACGGCAAAGGCTATGTCAGGACGAGATCCTAACATGATGTAAAGAAGAGACCCGATGACAGTTTGATATTTCTGTCGAAGGACTGGGTCGACTGGGGCTTTGTTTTTTATAGGATAGTATCCTGCAGGTAATGGAGTAGCAGAAGCTTTCGCATTTTGCATACCACATCGTTCTAGTACCTTTTCAAGGTGCATTGATCAAGATAGATTTTGCTGCCTTTCCTGACGATGTTCATCCTAAGAAATTCTTTGGCATCGCCAAGATCCCTGCATTCCCATTTCTTCATGAATTTCGCCTTTAATTTGAGCACTAACTGTTTGTCTGCTCCACAGAATAGGGCATCATCAACGTAGACAACGGCAATGACAATGTAACCATTTTGATTATATACGAAGATTCCGGCATCAGAGTTGATTCATTTGAAACCAAGTTCTGCCATGGACTTGTCGAGACCTTTCCACCAAGCAAGACCGGCTTGCTTAAGTCCATATAGAGCGCGAAGTAGCCGAATGACTTTGCGTTCTTTTCCAGGTTCTATAAAACCTTCCAGTTGTTCCATATAGATCTCTTCTTCGAGTATGCCGTAAAGGTAGGCACTACAAACATCGACACCTGAGATGTGCCAATTATTGAGGGCTGCACTGTCTCGAAGCGAACAACTGGAGAGAAGACTTGATCAAAGTCTAGACCTTCAATCTGTGAGAAACCTTTAGCGACAAGTCTCGCCTTCTTACGACCATCAGTTTTGATGTCAAAGACCCATCAGTTTTTTATGACTTTCCTATTCTCAGGATGATCTATGAGTTGGAAAGTTCCGCGCCTGCAAAGTACCTCTAATTCTTCATGGCAAGCGATTTCCATTCCTCTTGCTCCTTATCTGGTAAGAGCGATATTTCTCGGAGTGTCCATTCACAGGGAGATTTAGAGTCAATTGCATTATTAAGCAAGAGATTTATCATCTGTACTCCCCCTTCCTGGCATAGTTGTGCCTGATCTTCGTATTATATGCAGAATTCTCATTGTCTGATGTGGACGAATGTGGCCTGAGACCCTCATCAGCGTCTCCTGAGTCACTTTGTCCTGTGGAACTAGGACCGGGATCCTGTGATTCTGTGGCTGCAGTCCCGTGTGGCTGGTTTAGCTGTTGCCATGCCTCACGTTCTCTTGCGGCTCTATCAGTGTCGCGTTTATCAGCTGCGACCTGTTTGTCTGCATCACGTGCACACACGCCAGGGGGCCGAGTGCTCCCCTGTCTCCAGGCTTGATTAGAGTCTGGTACAAATGTTTTTGGTGCTCTCCTGTCACGTTGAGTTCGTCTAGGTGCAGGAGGCAGATTCAATGATTGCCTTGGTCGCCTCGGAGGTGTCTGTGGAAGCTGAGGTGGTGTTTCAGGTTCAGATTCAGATCTCGGGGGCAGCGTTTCCAGTGGCGATCTCTGTGGACTCTGTCTGTCAGCATTGTCATGCCGAACATCAGGTCTCCTTTTGGAAGGTGCGTTGGGTGGTATGTAAAAATGCTCGTCTTCATCTTCGCCGAGCATTTGAGGAGTATCCTCATTAGGATCGTTTGGAACGTCTTTCAACGTTATAGGAAGTCGTTTTGAGTTTGTTGTGCTTTTGTCACATCGAGGAAACAAAGTTTTGTCGAATACTGCTTGTGGTGCAGTGAATAATGCGTTGTTCTTTCTCATGAATAGATCACCATGTCCGCCAGGGGCAGGACCAAGATAGGTCATAAGTTCTGTTTTGGAAGTGAGTTTGTTCTTTCGAATTTTCGCTGGAACATATACATATGCTCCACAGCCAAGTACACGTAAGTGATCCATATGAGGCTTTTTCTTTTCCAGAACTTCATATGGTGTTATCCAATCATGTTGCCACATCGGAGTGCGCGTATACAAATACACTGCATGTGTAACACAAAATTCCCACCAGCTGTCAGGAAGACACGCGTGTTTGCGCATCGCCTCAGCCTTGTCCTTTATAGTGTGCATGAGGCGCTCAGCACGACCATTTTGTTGGGGGGTGTATGGTGCGCTTTGTAGGATCTTGATGCCTTTGTCTTTCAACATTTCGATGAAGGCACCTTTGATATATTCTCCCCCTGCATCGGACATCCATTGTTCGACCTTAGACTTGTATTGATTTTCGACCATTGCAAGCCATTGGTGAGTTACATGTACTGGCGTTTTCTTATTGTTCAACAGAAAAGCCCATGCGTTTGATGTAAAGTCGTCCAAAAAGATTATCATATATTTGAATTTGTGGTACGATTCAGTGGGGAATTCTTTGAGATCCGAATGGATTAATTCAAAGGGACGCGACGCCTGTCTTTCTGATGGTGGGTAAACTTGTTGTGGTGTTTTACCTTCAAGACATCTGCGGCAAATTGGTGGTTGTAAAGGAATATTGAATTCTGGCCATCCGTCGGTATGTGTTCGAAGATGTTTGAGAACATCATGAGAAGGGTGACCAGTGCATTGGTGCACTAAGTCAAAGTCGATTTCATAAATCATAGCGTCTGCCAAGGAGGCGACGTCAGTTTTGGTATGAGGAAGATAGTAAATAGTATCTTCTGGTGATCGTTTGGTAAATGTCAACCAGCGACGACGCATTGAATTTCCATCTTCATCTGTCATTTTGTCATGCTTCATTAGCATGATAATTTTGTCTGATCCATGAACTGTTACTCTGTCTGACTGTAGGAATGTGCCAAGTGACAGTAACCATTGATTTAGATCGGCAACATAGTAAACAGGGGCAACTTTGAAGTAGCGAGAACCTTGTTGAATGATGACAGTACCAGCGGTGTTGGTTTTGGTAACTCCATTTGCAGTTTGAATGGAGATTAGATCTACTTTATGTGACTCAACAAAGTCGGTTAAGTCAAAAGTATAATGAGCAGATGCTCCAGAGTCGAGTAACCAGGCATTGTCATAATGTTTCTGGTTAATGAGAGTATTCTTTCCCTTGCAATTCACACAAGATGAATAATAAGTCCCACAGGGACATAATATATTGGGTACATTATAAATAGAGGGGCTAATAGAGCCCAGAGGAGCGGTATGTATAAATATGTTACAAGCATGTGATAATAATAATTGACATGCGACCGGGCTCATCATCTGCACTGTATGTGATGTGTCGGATTCTCTATTCATAATGGAAGAGAAAGAGGATGCAGCGTACCTGTAGTACCCGCCATCATTCCAACTCTCAGAAATAATCTCCTCCTCGGAGTCAGACCCGAGGGATATAACGTCCATATCCGGGGAACTCGACGGTGGTGTTATGAGGTCCGGTATCGAGTCGGCATCCCCGTCGGCACCCAAGTTGGAAGCACTGGGGGACGTGGAGATTTCCTCGAATAAGGGGGTAACTGACTGCGCTTGGCTCCACCCCGATGAATTGGAGGCGCTCATTTGGTCGAGGCCCTCATTGTATTCCCTGTTGAACTCCCCTGAATACCACCTTTGGGTCATCTCGTTGGTGACCATGTGAAGACGCTCCTCGAGCGTTTTGTGGTTGGGGTCGACGTTCTCCTTGTCTGAGTCCCCCATATCGACGAGACTGGCTTGGTAGACTCCGCTTTTTCCCTCTCGAACTCCTCTGAGTCCATACTCCCCACGTTGGAAACGAGGCTGTCCGACAGTTTGTCGAGTTCCTCAGCCATTTTGGCGTCGTCGTCCGTTCCCACGCATTTGTTGTGTTTCCACCCGAAGTTGTTCCATGCCTCCTCTTGCTGTGGAGTACCCCAGTTGGCGGCACCCCAACTGTCAGAGACAGGTTTGTTGTCACGGATAGCGAACCAGTGGTCGTCATCGTGATCGGGGTTGGAATCAGTGTGAGAGAAACCAGGAGGATAGGGAGCGACGAGGTTTTGCCAATAGTATCGTTCCATGAAAGAACGACCATCGGAGATAATAGAGGGACAAGGGAGAGAGGTAGATGTAGAGGCTTCGGAATGAGACATCTATGCTAGTTCAAGGTCTTTGAGGAGCTCACCAGTTGGCTTTAACCCATTATCACAAGCGGGTTTTAAAGGCGTTCTGGACAGATGAGAAAAATCCGTCAAAAGGCTTTACCGTCTCGCTAAAGAAGGGTTTACGCACATCTTGGTAGAGGGCTCTGTGACCGTGATGGTCAGAGTTTCCTTGAAGAACTTCGCCGCATGTATGACATGTGAGTGTCCTAACTTAATAGGACCCATACTCTGGGCTTGTTGCTTCTGGCGTGTTTGTTCACCGGCGCGTTTTCCGCGGCCTCGCCAGTTGCCACGTCCTCGGCCTTTACCTCTCCAAGCGCTGCTGCTGCCTTTATGGCGCTGCTGCTGCTGTTCCTCAAAGACAGGAGGTTTGCCTTTGCGTTTGATTGCCGTGATTTTGGTAGCGTTGGCAGATTGAGGTTTCTTTCCACCACGAGCCTCCCAAGTATTAACGACATGAGTTTGGAGATTATCGAGCGTCTTGTGTTCAAAATCATCTATGTCGTCCTGAGTGATTTTGGCAATGATGTAGGCATAGATGTCAGGAGGGAGTTTGTTGATGACGATCATGTATTGGAGATACATGGGGATCTCAGTGTTGTCGCCTGCATTAGTGATGCGGGTTAGGTACATTTTGATGAGATCAATTGCAGCACCGGGATGAGCGTTACGTGGGATCTCGACGTTCACAGCTCATTTGAAATTCTGAAAGATTTCAGCAGCTCCAGGCCTACCATAGAGATCTTTGAGTGTGTCCCACATAACTCTAGCAGTGGTGATATTTTCGATTTTGGCACCAATAGCTTGAGCGACACGGAGTTTGATGACACCCATGGCTTTGTCGTTATCCTTTTCCCAATCAGCAACGCTACCGCTAGCAGCAGCAATGAAGTGAGGGGAAGGTACTCCACTACCAGCGTCAGATTCTTCTTCATCTGCAGCAGCAGCAGCAGCGGCAGTAGTGCCACCAGTAGTTCCGGTGGGAGCTGCTGGAGGAGCTGGTACAGGAGATGTGGATCCGACAATCTGGATTTCTCCAGGTTTGAGGGTATTGAGGACATAAGCGATGCCCTGAGATTGAAGCCAAGATTTGGACTTGCTGGCCCAAATAGTATAGTTTGGTCCAGTGAGTTCTGGAACGGTGGACATAAAGCTTGATCCGGAAGACA
The DNA here is from genome assembly GCA_013368315.1 of Tetrapyrgos nigripes. Lineage (NCBI taxonomy): Eukaryota > Fungi > Basidiomycota > Agaricomycetes > Agaricales > Campanellaceae > Tetrapyrgos > Tetrapyrgos nigripes. Next base: position 37,783 of record JAACJM010000298.1, on the reverse strand, counting down.
TTTCAAATGTGATCTGGGGATATAATCAAACTGTCAGCATAACATCCTATATGCAAGATAAGCGGCAGCGTTAAGGACACGCCATGAAAATAAATTAAAAGCTGCGGCTAGCACACTTATGACAGTGATTATCCCCGGTGTGCATTATACCAGCTTGCAGCCATGTAGGTGCTACTGAGCACATACAGCAGCCATGAAGGCCACAGAGGGCGATGTTCAAGCAGCCGCAGGGGTGCTACCAGGTATTATGCAGTCTAGGACTTGCGGGGCCCATAACCTGTTGAGCAGGCTATGTTCTATATACGTAGTGGTAGCTGCATACTTACCTGGGGATGTAAAAATGCTTGTTAGAGCGGTTTGTTAGAGGTTAAGAGCAATGAGTGTTAAGGGAAATCCTTATTCTTGTAGGGCAATCTACAAGCCCTTATATACTGTTCTAGATAGTACATGTGACTACTTATCTAAGAAATTCTTATTTACAGTAAGCGTAACTAACTAGATTACTATCTAATCTATATCTAATCTAATGTTGATGGCTGCTTACTAATTCGCCAATTCAACACATATGCTATATGAAATCTCGATTTCCAAGCAGCATGTCCATGCGTACCCAGCTGTCAAAACTCCAAGCCAGGTACATCATAACCCGCATCTTGTCCCACCCAACCCAGAACCCCACTCTCGACTAGTGCTACAGGCTGCAAGAGCGACTCCTCCCTCGGCCAGTCAAGCAGCGCCGGCTTTCCTTAACCGAAAACCCTCGAGAAATCTGTCTCGAAGGCTTCCAGGTGGTTTACCCATCACTAGAAGCACATCTTCGTCGACAACAATGCTTGGCGTACCAGGGGTAGAAGCAGGATGAATACACTTTGCGAACATACACAGAAAGAACTCCAGACTGATAAAGAGCCTGTTACTGTGCATGTCCGTCAACATGACATCGTAGTCTCAGTCATAGGTTCTTTCCCAGCGTGTCTTGTGCAATGTGGAACCATGTACCGAGCGTAACGGTAATGGGAGGTAGGTAGACAGAGGAGAGAGTAGGATTGCAGAGTGTTGAAGAGTGCTTTTGATTGCGTCTGAGGTACCATCGTCCTAGAGAGATTCAGAGAGAACATCCTTAAACACTACTGCCAAGGCCCCCTGGAATGCCTCAGTACTCAAAACCCAACATAAACCCACTCAATCAACCAAACGACTGATGGACCCTTCCGTCTTGACTCCCACCCCACCCCCAACAGGATTTGCAACCCAACCGGTGGCATGACATGCAATAACATTCGGACACTCTCACTGACCCAACTCCACTTCTATGTCGATGCCCATCTCCATCTCCATCTCCAACTTGGCCCATAGCGTCAAACAGCCAATACCCAACTCTCCTAGACCGAAACTCCCGCGGTATCCTATCTAGTCCTCCAGTACTCGCCGCTCAGGAGTCCATTCAAGTCGATGACAAAGTCATTTCACTTCAGTGAGGTCAGACAGGTTGCGTTGAGAAGAGGAAATGAGCAAATTGCCAATTGCTGGGAGTGGAAGTGGATTGCTGACTAGATGACAACAAATGAAAACAGGTGGGGCAAAAGCCAGCGCCCACACTGTGACTAGGGTCATGCACGACATCGACCACGTCACCGCCATGTCGTCTCACGTGAACCCAGGGAAACGTTGTCATCCTCGTGAGTGCCATACACACCCAGCAGTAATCAATATTTGGTGGTCGAAAGTTATATAGAACATGCTAAATATCCTAATGCGATTACTTGCCAAATAAACCCTCTCGAATTCTTTCTGTTTTCTACAATTGTACAATCATTATACATTCTAACGTGTTTTCCACTTCCTGGGAATTGTGAAGTGTGGATGAAACAAAAAGCTGATCAGAATCTTAATGATTCCCCTTTCGTCAGTTCACTGAAGTATTCTACAATAAGAAAACTTGAGTAGTGATGTGCGAGCTCGGGCTCCAAGCCCTAGGCCGGGCCGAGCCGAGCCCCAAAAGCCCAAGCCAAGCCCAGCTTTTGAGGGGGGCTTGAGGGCCTGAGGGCCCGGCTTGGATTTCTCAAAGCCCTTGGGCCTGAGCTCAGGCCCCGGCTTTTGGGAAGTTGCTGGCACTTAACAAAGGCAGTAACATCACTCCAGGATGCCGTTGCCAACTCCCAGATTTTGTTGCATAAGGTCTGTCTCAATCAATTTCTACTTTTTAGTCTTGTTAGCCATATGGTCTTTACTACTGCAGCTCCAACCGTTGTACAATGCACAATTCAAACCGTGCCACACAACGTACCCTTACAATCAGCCGGAATGATAACAATGGGCAAACAGCGCAACTGACTTGCGAAGGATATTGTTTAACCACTGCAATTCCTCCAGTGCACCCTCCGATGTGACTTAATGCTCTGTGAGACCCCATTGGAGGATGAAGATGTTGGGTTGGATGATGATGGAACTCAAGAAAATGAAACAGAGAACTGGAAGAATGGCAAAGATAGTGGGGATGACTATTACTTCTGGTTCGTATCTTCATTTTGTTCAACTGAGTGCTGAGCCCCGGCCTGAGCCCAGGCCGGCCCAAGCCGGCCCTACTTAGGGCTCAAAAGCTCGGCTTGGATTTCTAGCAGGCCCGAGCCCTACAAAGCCGAGCCCGAGCTGGGGCTTTTGAGCTGAGCCGGGCCCGCACATCACTAAACTTGAGGGAAATGTTGTGTTTCTGGGTGGGAAGGAAACTATTAAAATCCGAATGGGTTTTCGACCTATTCAGAATCGCAACGTATTCGAATGCCAGAAACCCAGCGCCTCTCTGGCTGACGCTGGCTCCACGCTCAGCTTCTGACCAGCTTCATCCAAACAAGTTGATTTTCGTCAGGATATCTACTAAGAAGTAACATGTAATCTGCTCTGTTTTTATTTCATAGCTGCGATCCTCAGTAGTATCCGTTCATTTTGGCCTGGAAAAAAGCGACGCTCACATGGAGAGCTCAGCACGCCCGAAAGTTGCATACTGGCGCTCAGGACCATCTTCAAACGCCTATGTCAGTGCTCAGCTGACGCTTACGTTCAAAACACCTGGCCTAGGCCAACATTGAACACGAGCACGAGCGGTGAAAGCTTTAGTGGCCAGCTCGCGCACATCAGAACCAGGGTCAGACAGGGCGATAGCAATTCCTGCAAACCAGTTAAGATAGAGTGAGTTATTAAACAAATGGGAACTTGCATAAAGATTCTGCACGACGCTCTCGACCCGCTATTTCAAGCGCGTAGTTGGTGACATCGGTACTATGGATGATGGGATGACCATGAGGTTGCAGGGGACATTTGGTTAGTGGTTGGCGCCACATTTCAGAAGAATGCCTGAGAGTTGCAGGAGAGCTTATTAAATATAGGTCCGCTGTTAGACAATAAAGACTTCTTGGAGACAACAAAAGACAAAAATGAAAAACACTCACGATCATTCTACGCACAGCTCTGGGAATAAAAGCTATGAGAAGTAAAGCCCAGCTACCAGTTCAGTGGACACGTTCCCTTGATAAACTGGTAGGCTGGCTTTGACCATGTGGATGATAATACGGCAGCAATAGTACTATTGCGAGGGCGTTAAGTCGTTTTCTCCGGCACATGTACCATTGGGAAAGTCTCAGCTTTTACGGTACTTCTACCGCGAAAAATCCTCAGCTGACCAGCTGGCGCTCTAGTAGTAGTCTCGCTGGGATCTTGAGCGCCAGCTGATGGAAAAGCTGAAGCGAACTGGCAGAGTGCCAGCTGACGACGGAAACACTGAAGTGAAGTAGAGGTGCGCCAGCTGACGGAGAAGCTGGTGAGGAGCTCCAGCTAACAATGGAAAAGCTGAAGTGAAGGGGAGGAGCGCCAGCTGATGAAGAAGCTGGAGGAAATTTGAAGAGCACTAGTGCGATAGCACAAGCTGTATCATCGAAAAAAGAACATCAGCATTGCCCTTCAAACTGGCTGGGCAGGGTAAACGCACTGGTGAAAGGGTGTACGATAGACTAGAGATGGCCAGGTGTCGTTTCAGGTGAGTAACCCCCTACACCTGCTCTCACTCTCGCAATACTCTCCCTCCACCTATCCCTGAAACTACCTATCACAATCCTCATTCCTCCTTACTCCCCCTTCCAGTGTCGATGCCGACATGACTCAACACTAAAACCAACAGCGTCACCAGCACTTCAAAACGACCAACAAGCAAACTCAGCTGAAATCCCATCTCCTCGTCTGAGCGTCTCCGATAACGCATTTGGTAGGATGTGATACGGAGAGCGAGAGCTGGCTTTCCAGAGAATGGAGCAGAGGACATGACAGCTGGCTCCTGATGTCTCAAGTGGCACTGGGAAGTAGGGAATAGTGCAGGTATGTGGGTAAAGTACGGGTTAGGGGGTACGGGTATGACGGGTACAGGTACGGGTCAGCTTATCTCAGCCCGCCAGAAACCTGCAACCCGTCTCGCAGGTAAAATTACCCGCCCATCAACCATGGCGGCGGTGCTTGGCATATGTATCAGAGATTCTTCTACTGTACAGTTTTCACCAGCTGCGTACCAGACCCAAAGTAAATATGTAAAAAATACACAGAAACCATCCTTTCCACCATGGCGGCGGTGCTTGGCATATGTATCGGAGATTATTCTACTGTACAGTTTTCACCAGCTGCGTACCAGACCCAAAGTAAATATGTAAAAAATACACAGAAACCATCCTTTCCAAATCTTTTTTTTTTCATTTTTCAATGGCTCCTCATTCTGAACCAGTGGGAAGGGGGGTAGTGGATGCAGTCAGGAGGGTGGTGACACGGGTGATGAGGTTGGATTTAGTGGTGTAGTTGATGGCGGGATGAGTGGTCATGTTGAGAAGGAAATTGCGATTTTTGGTTCAGAAAATGTCTTTGTTGGCCAGGCATTCACAGACTTGTTTTAGAGGTCATTGCATTTTTTACCTGGATAAAGAAAGGTTATATGGCGCTGATGGAGCAGGTGAAGAAAGGCGTGAAGATGGCGATAGTAGGGAAAGGGTTACCACAGCATTAAGAATATCATAAAGAAAAAAGAAAGGTGTGAACACCAAATCAAAAACTCACTAGGTCAACTGGGTTGCTGACACCTGTTTTTTCTCCAGTGATGTTGACCTCCTGATGGATCCTGCACCGTTGTACCGCCTTCACCATTATTAACGCTTCGTCCAGTATACTTGCCTGTAGTCGCCTGTTTGCCCTGGTGACTTTGACTATACGCTCTGAGAGACAGGAACACGCTGAAGCCTGACATCAGGTGTCTTGGTCAAGAGCAAGCAAGCTCTGAGAGCGTAGGAAATGTCATCAGTCCAGAAAGATGGGTAATGCTGTGAAAAAAAGACATAAAGGAGATTAGCTTTATGTAGTGAACTGAGGTGGTAAAGCGGAAAAGGAAACATAGTCACAAAAGAAGAGCCAAAGCACGAATAAATGAAAAGAGTCAACTCACCTGCTTGTCTTTGATCCCTAGCAGCAGAACTTCCTCCATGGTCGTCAATTTTGGCATCTTATCTCCAGTTTTCCTCTCCTCTGCCTCAATGTCTTGAAACTGCGAGGATCATACGCTATCTTGCGTCCTTCAATTGCTGAGCCATCCAGCGTGTCCAAACGTATTACTGCCAGGAGTGTTTGCAGTAGTCAAGTGAGACAGTGAAGGGATATGTCTATGATAGTAGAAGTTGGAAGTCCTTGGGTTTCAGAGCTTAGCACTGATAGACAGAGTCCAAAAACAAAGAGACACAAAGACCAAGGCATGGTATGAGTATGCCATTATACAAGCTGGAGGTAGACAGGGGGTCGAGGGGGTTGAGGACATCGAGGATGGCAGAAAGCACTATGCTTGCTGAGTCACAGAGACATCTTGATTCAAAGTGCACTGTGATAAGGTCCAGACCTGTAAAAAGGAGAGAGAAATCAGCAAGAGAATTGATTGAAGGAAACTTCGACGAGCCTCAGGAAACAAGCGATTTTGAGTTAAATGGAATTGGAAGCTGACATAAGCCCACAGCAGAGTTGACACCAAGTCAACAATAGAAGGACACCCAGTCCTTCAGTCTGCTTATTCCGACACCTAGTCGTTGGCAAGAGATGAGCAGAAGGAAGTCGAAGCTGAAGAAGCATTGGTCTTAGTCAGCTAGCCGCTACCTATTTTGGTGCCAAAGCTGGCGTCTGCTGGTTGGGTTGTCAACTAATGGTGGTACCAATCCATCTCATGTATTGGACACTTAATATATTTAATGCAGTGCACGCTGACTGGGTATGTACATACCATTTAGTATCTAAAGTATCTTCAAATGTTCATGTATATGAATGGTTCGAATGATTTTGGGATTTGTTTGGGATTGCCCCACCGTCAAAACCATCGTAACAACCATTCCAATGACCAATCCCATACCTAGGGACATCTCATTGGCACTAGCACACCAAGGCCAATGCCAGCACCAGTATTCGATGACATCCCAGCACTACTAGTTTGCCCACTCCCAGCACTCCAATCCACGATGATAACTGGTTTGCTACCACTCAAGGTCCACAAACCATCAGCACCATCACTATCACTAACATTGGACAATTAAATCGTAGGTGACCTCAGTGTACTCGGAGGCATTGTAGAAGGAGAGATTGCATTTGCAGTACTCTGGATTTGAGTTTGGGATCCAGAACATGTAGTCTTGCCAGAGCTCGGCCCTGATCCACCAGTACCAGCTAACTGGGTAATAGCAGGGGGGGGGGGGGGGGGGGGGTTAAGTATGTGATAACCTTGATGAGAGCATTCTGTGTAGAGACAGAAGATGTCGTCTTGTCAATAATTCGTCTTGTCAATAATCTTGTTGCAAAGCTGAAAAAAAAAAAAGAATGAAAAAAGAAGAGAGACAAAGAAAGGCAAAACAGGGATGAAAATGCATTGTCAGTTTGTCTCAGTCCTGCCAACCATCTCATCAAGGCCTGACCTGGTCTGAGTCCTCTCTGTCTTCTCTGCTCGAAATCCTTCTCCTCAAGCTGAGTCTCAACATCTTGACATCTTCATACCTCAGACAACCACCATCTCATCACTGGTCGAGGTCGACATTGTTTTCTTTGAAGGAGCAGCAAGCCTGGTACCCAGTATAATGGACACCACTTAGAACAGGTTGGGTCTGTCTAGGAGAGACTAGGGAGGAGCAGATACCAGTAGCAGCAAGGGTTGGCTGAGGCAAGATTTTGAAATACATGGGATAGCTTTGGTGCCGATAAATTGAAGACACTGAGGGTAGAGACAATGGGTGGAGATTCAGAAGGACTCAGACTGTCACAGACTGTTGATGTTGCATAGTCTTAGGCCTAGCTCATCATGAGAGAAGTCACCAGGCCGCATTGGCAGGAACATAACCTAAAGAGGTTTCTTCTCTAGTTGCTGGCAGTGGATGAAGGTGATGATGAAGTCCTGACTGAGTTGAGAGTCATAGTATTGCAATGGGCTGGGCTAAAGCTCATCATTAAAGTGAGGACATGCAGCCATGGTGGATGAGAAAAAATTGCTTGAGGGCAGGCTCATGTGCAGCTTCGACTTGTAGCCAATGCTCAGTACTTAATTGCTATGGACAAAGGTGTCTTTGACGTTACGAGTACCACAGAATGACCTTATCTTAAGTGTTTTAGTGCAAGAAGAAGCAACCAATACTGAGGGTTCCATCAAGAAATATTCCATACATATTTATGGATATTATGGGCCTATTGACAGAGTTTATGGGTACCATACTGACCCACTAAAGCTGGGCAAGCCGAGGTAGAGAGAGAGGCACTGCTACAGAACATGAGATAGTATGCTGGTGTGCTGGAAAGCAGCTTTGAAGGTACTAAAACTGCTATTCTTTACTTTTGAGATGAGAGACATCCATTGTTTGCAGCTTATTCCATGTAATAATCTGGAGGACAGTGTGATATGGTGTGGCAAGGCAAGTTGCAAGTCGGTGGCACCTTGACAACTCGTGGGAACACCCAACTGATCCTATGCTCCTCCTGAAGACCTCATGCTTATTCTAGCTTTCTAATTTGTCAGCAGACTGAGGTCTATAGCAAATCAGAATCAGCTCAAGCTCAATCACAAGACAATCAATCCATAGTCAAGCTCAATTGCAACTGAGCTCAATCTGAACACACCTCAATCTACAGGAATTTTTTACAGTATATTGCCCATAAGTGTACTTAACTGCAGATAGTGTCAGCTTGACCATAGCTTGCTTGTGTGTGCTTGACTAGAGCTTGAGTGTACTTAACTGCAGCTCATGTCAGCTTGACTGTAGCTTGTGTGTGCTTGACTGCACCTGGTGCATGCTTGACTACAGCTTGAGTGTACTTAAGTCAGCTCGTGTTAGCTTGACCATAGCTGGTGCATGGTTGACTGCAGCTTGAGTGTACTTAACTGCAGCTGGCTACAGCTTCTGAATGATGAACTTTCGACTTTGGTGCTTATGTGGGTTTTTGTTTCCCTTTTATCATCACCACATACTTTTCTTCACTCCGTTTTCACCCTCTGACCTTCTTTTCCAGGTGAAGGGTGAAGGGTGAAATGGCGTCTGCACCAACGAGAACGAAGCAAAAGGAGGGGGTGCGGAAAGCTATGCGAGAAGAGAAGCTGCTTGCGGAGCTGAAACCAAGGTGTGTTTCCAGCCTTTCTTTCTAACTTTTCGTCAAGGACTTGTTCTAACTTTTTGCTCCTGGATTGTTCCTATTAGCCAAGGCGTCATTGGCGTCATCCAGCTGCGTTTCAATGTCCCCTTACTGCCTCTCACTTTCCAGTCATAGACACGGGCATCTACAGTACCATGTGCATTCTTGACTCTGTCATTCCCGAGTCCATTCCAGCGTACATACGTCGTTCTCTTTCCATGGCCATCCCCGTTCAACATGAAGCCTTCGTTGGCTGGACCATCGGAGAAGGTAAGATTTTTTATACCTTTGTCTTGACCTCGTCCTCATTTTATTCACGTAGTTTCACGTCTGTATGAATACTTATTTAAGAGGCCAGATGGATAGACCTTGAGACAGACTACCGAAGCTGCTGCAGCTACCGCATCAAGTATATTCTGCAAGGTATGCTGGTTATTTCTGTAGTGCTTTCAGTGCCTCATCATCGCTCTCAGGGCCGCAACGGCTACGATGACGATTATGACCGTTTAAGGTCGACTTATCGCCATAGCGTCTACACCGATGCCGACTCTGCGTACTGTGCTCATCCTCATCGTCGCTCTCAGAGTGCAACTCTTGCCAGCGGCCTATTCAGTTTGAGCTTCACAAAGGTACGTCTCTCCTTATTGTCTTTTATTCACAATAGTATCGGTTGCCTTACTTCTCACGTCATTTCTTTTTTTGTAATCTGGCGCTGACGCTGATATGAAGCTGGGCTTTGTGTCAGCGTCAGCTGAGTCCCGGCTGGATTTCTAGTACTCGAAAACATAAAGTTTTCTATGGTGTAGAATACTTGTACAGAAATAGAAATATTCTCAATAACTTTTGGACCTAAAAACGTGGTAAGTTTCTCGATACATTTTCGTTCCTAATTCACATTTAGATTACGATGCTGTATACCATACTAAGAATGGTTATGTATCCCAATAAATTTCCCTCGTGGTAATTCTTTGCGTTTCTTAACGGATTTGAGTCATTAGAACACTAAATAAATTCCAACACGCTTTCCAACTGACTTTTTGTGTGTGGATTCTTTACGTTTTTGGTATGATTTTCAACAAATGTATTCTGGTTCGGAAATTACACGATTCTCAAATAACTTTCACCCGCCGAATATTGGTTACTGCTGGGTGTGATAGCGAATGCGAAAAATGACGGAGGACAAATCAAGAGGGGGGTAGCTATAACTGACGAATAGGCGGCGTCAGACGTGTCAAGTAGTGTATATGTGAAGATATAGGGAAGGGGGTAGGTGCGAGTCGGCTGCATTGTTGGAGCCGATAGCGGTTGGCTGTTGACCTGCCGATCAAAGAGCTATTGACTGGACGGCGGAAAGCGGCATTGAGGAGGTATTGAGAAGGATAAAGGGATAGCGAGCGCGCTGGCTGGATGGGTAGTCACGAGGAAGGGATTATCCCATACAGCGATGGGCAGAGACACAATCGAGCTCAATGGGAAGGGTTGGGCAAAGCGGGAACAAGGAAATCGGGGACAGATGAGTTGGGTGGAGGATTATTGGAGAGAGAAGGTGGACATAGGTGGTGAAGGATGTGATGACGCGATAAAATGAAGACCAGTGTTGGCATTCGTGCTCTTCAGCGTACTCGTTTCGTCCTCCCCAGTCCCAAACCACTTCCACCCGTATCTCCATCTCCATCTCCATCACTACCACCATCTCGATGACCAAAGACCCAAAAGCCCAGCATTCCTAGACGACCTCGCCCGTTTTCATCCGTCCTTGTCTATCCTGGGATCTACCTTGGTCCTCTGTGAACGATGACATGATTCGCTGCAATAGGACGAAAGAGTGTTGCGTTGAGGAGAAGAGAGTGAAGAAATGGCTGCTGAAAGGAACCTGGAAGTGGTTCTGTATCGGCTGTGTAGGTGATAGTCAAAGAGTGGTGGAGGCAACGCGCACAGCGCGTACAAATGAACACGTCACCGCGACGTCATCAACACCCGTTTATCACCCTTCCCGACTCGCTACCCTTTGACGTGGACTCTTTGTTGTCACCGTTGCCGTCAACATGAAGGTCGCAATTGCGTGGTGGGATATCTGCGGGTAGGAGGAAGGGTTGTAGATGGGAGGTGTAAGACTCGGAGATGGTGGGGCGGGAATAAAGGACTCTGAGGAGAGACAGAGCGGAAAGGATGAGGACTGTGGATTGTTGTTTCCTGGGAGAATAAGGAGTGTATGTATCGTCCTGGTCCATAGCAGTCTAAACGAGATAATGGACGGCGGTAGAGGCTGTAAGACGAACGGAATGGACATATATAGGCCAGTGTCCATACAGATATATCTCGAGCGCCGGGCAGAGGAAGAGGCTATGGAGGGTGAGGATGTCGTATAGATGCCAAACAGGCGTAGGGAGTGTAGACGAGGGAGGATAGAAATGGATATTGAAATGCCTCGATGAACGCCAACGTCGTGGACTCGTGGTCTCTGAGGTGGTGGGACAACTTTGGAATACGCCAAAAGAAGAGTTGATGATAAGGGAAGCATTGGGGTTGACGCGTAAATGATTAGGTGGGGAGGTGGAAGGATATATGGGCAGGCAGAGGTGCCTCGTAAATTCCGAGTTGATGGTTTTCTTCAGGCTATTTGGTATCGACTCCTCATTCTCGTCCCCCCATCATCAGTACCCATCTATCTCAGACCCAAATCCGAATCTAGCATATTGGCGTAGGTGGCTCTACGCCTAGTACTGGGACAACCCACAGATCCATCTAGTGTTGTAACGGTTCGACTCCGGTCCGCTCCGACTCGGCTCCAAGCGGCTCTATTCATAACGGTTCTGGCTCGGCTCCAGAGTCATTTTTACTGGCTGGCTCCGGCTCTAACCGTGAGAGTCGCGTCATTTTGGGCCTGCAACGCGTCACTGTTCTGTAGCAAACGCTGACTGCCTCGCTGTCCTCCCGCCCTTTACAAGAGCCACTCCCGCTACTCTCTTCGTCACTACAAAGATCAAAAAGGTCAATATGTACATATGTAAGTCTTTTCATGTGCATGTAGAGCTTGGTTCATAACACCCTTTAGAGCTATCCTTTTTCAAGCAACCTTCTCAGCACTGCACGCAATTCCGAATCTACAGCGTTCTTCTCGTCTCCACAAGGTCTCCTCTATCTACCCCGTTCGTTGTCCGTTTTTGAACAATCGCAAGCACCGTGGTCACGTCTCCACCAGTACACTATTTACGGTTGCGTCGACGTCACTCTCATCTTTCGCGCAACCAGTACTGGAGTCCCATCATCAACGTTGAGAGGCTGTGGAGCCTTGTACCTGAGGAGGAGGAGTGAAGGCCCCGTCTCTGTCATCAATGCCCTGACATATGGGTACAGAAAAGTATTGAGTAATAGAACGTGAGTTTTTTGTTTCGCTGCCGATGCTGGTGCTAAATCAATCGTTCTGTATAGCTTCTCCGAGCTTTCATTTACTGTAAAACCACAATTCGTTTCTGAGGACGCAGAGTGTGTACCTATGCGTTCTTTACCTCATCAGAGTCACTGACACTGTTATTTGCAGGCGAAAAATCAAGGAACCGAGCGATACGTTGTAAAGCTTATTGCACGAGAGATTATACAATCCTACCTTTATATCTCTACCTTGTTTTTCTCGCATATGCGCTTATCCACCCTTGGCAACATGGATCCTTGCGTGTGATGGTAGTGTCGTCTACGTATTAGAGCATGATAGGGAACAGTGTATCATTTTTGTTGTCACTAGTATATATAATACAGAACAAAATTAAACCTCGTTCAATCCAATTTTCCAACAGGCGAGATGTCACCCAAGAGTAACCTAGTTAGCTATCTATGATGACAGAGGTAGCTGACTTGGCACAGGTAGTGGCAAAGGAGGAGGACAGGTGATGATACCTCCCCAATGACTGCAGGGTTGGTCGATATTGATCTGAACGGGGGACACGTACCAATTCTTGGTACAAAATCCAACGTTGAGCATTCCACCTAATGGGCTGGGTAGAAGGGCGGAAAATCCAGTGGACATAATATTGTTTGACTAGATATTTGATATACATGTCGGATTCACCGGTGCTTTTGAATGAAGAATTAGTTGGGTTGAAGAAAATGATATCATAAGAAAAAAAAACGCGCCTAAACCCAACCTATGACATAGGTACCATCCATTCCGACGCACCGATCCTTCAAGGATTCGCACGGAAAGATTAAGGAGAGAGTATACAAGCTGGTGGTATCACTGTCCTTGATGAAACAAACTGACGAAGATAGCATTGTCTCTGCTCCAATGCAAACCGGTCCCGCACAAAAGTCCACATGGAAAGACTGCTGGCAATATCACCGTCCTTGATAAAAGAGTGATTATTCATTGTCGAATTGGGTTCAAAGAGAAAAGGAACAAAGAAAAGCTGCAGTACACGCCAGCGGATCTTCCAACCAACCGACCGCAGAGAAACTGTTGCGAAAGGCTTAAAGAGCGCAAGAGCTCTCGAAAGGGAAAAATAAAGATAGTTATTACCCACTAGCTCTTTATATACTCATCTTCAGAGGGTGTAATGATTGGGCATTGAAAGAGAGATGGTTATACGACGGCCACAAGAATGTACTTCAGGCAGACAGTCTAGATCTAGAAAGAGAAAGGTAATGAGAAATGGAAAAAATAACAGTATGCAAAGCATCTGGACCGCTTTTTGCTGCCCCAGGGTCGTGGCTGCATACTCTCGGCCCAGTGGTTGCATACATAAAGAGAGAAATAAAGAAAATACTCACCACAGCCTCGTCTCCAGGAAATACACTAGCCTGTTCTCAAATACGAGCTGCTGTCTTGTTGGACGGGGGGCGGGAAAATGATGGAATGCAAGTCGTGGATGCCAGAGACGACGGAGGAAAAGATGACGTTGAGTGAGAGCGACGAAAGAACCGGGAACGCATCATGATGGGTCACGCGGAAATTTCTAGAAAAAAGCGGCAAAAAGACGACTCGAGCTGGCACCGAGTCAGAGCCGAGCCATGTAGAGCCAGAGCCGTTAAACAGACTCGGCTCGGCTCAAATTCGGCTCGGCTCCACAGCTAGCCGGAGTCGAGCCGGACCGTTTACAACACTAGATCCATCCATCCAGTACCGATGCAAAACCGCAAAAACGGGGAGAAATATTGATCGAATTTGCTCGTAATGGAGCTGGGGAAGGGAGAGTGTGGGTTTGCTGGGTACGCGGTGTTCACTGGCGTTGGTTGAAAGATGAGTTGACGTCAAGTTATTGGATAGATGTGAGGAAGAAAGGTGGATGGTGAGGGGATAGAGAAGAAGAGGAAGAGGCAGAGAGAAAAACCATGAGAATGTCCGAGGAGGTAAAGAGGATGAGTGAAGGAAGGGACCAAATGCAAATGATGGGAGGATAGGACGGAGTGGGAACAGAGCCCAGAAGTGGAGGGTGGGGGAAACACGTATATAATTTAGTGTCACAAAGGGAAGGGGGGAAGAGAAAGAGGGGGAATATCAATCAGTTTACGTGTTCCATGAAGCGAGGACATGTAAGAGAGTCGCTCACTTCAACACCCTTAAGAGACATTGTTGCAGGTAATCTTCCTATGATATCATTTTCCTTCAGATGCATAGCGTAGGGTTGCGTATTGGGCTGCTGGGCAGGGTCGGTTCGGAGAAGGAAAGATCTCAAGAGCGGTGTTCTTTGAAGCGAGGAAGGCGATGAACGCAGGGTTGTGTTGTAGTCTTCGTTGCCGTCGGTAACGTCGAGCTCATCATGGTCGACGATGAGCGTTGTTGTCACATCTTGTGACATCAGTACTTCTCAGCTGCCGGTCAGCGAAATTTCACTTGCTCCTCGATTTTCATCCTCTCTTCTGTTCTTTACGGGCACTGGTGTCTTGTCTGTTACTCCAATTACTTACGCCGGTGGAATAACTCAATTTGCCTGTAAAATTTCGACGGGAAAGCCACTTCCGAATGCAACAATTTAATTGACTCGGCATGCACATACTAAGTACTACGTCGGGTTTGACCTAGTGCCTACCAGACTGTCCGGAAGGCGAAACAGAGAAGAAGCAAGACAGGCGACTAAAGAGTGGATGTTACCAGCACCATTCAAAGTTGCGCTCGAAGATCTTATCTAGCTGGTCTTTCGCAAGACCTTATCTTTGATGCTTCATTACACTTCTCATAAAGACTCATGTGACTTTAGACACTTTTCAAACCTCTTGCGCTGTGCTCTATCATCCAAGTGAATTGAGCGCTAAAGTTGCGTCAAAGGCCCGCAAACTGAATTACATCAAGGTCAGCCGGTCGTTCCCGAAACCTAATCTTTCATGACTCGTTGCGCTTCTCATAAACACTCATGTGACTTTAGACACTTTTCAAACTTCTTGCGCATCCACCATCATTCGAAAGATGAAACGAGGCGACATGACTGAACAAAATAAACATAACAGACAGGTATTAACAGGTAAGTATAAACAAGACATCAGGAAATAAACTGTGCTTTTCATTCTCTTCTACTTCAGATACTGGTCCAGTTGCTAGAGCAGCTGAGAACGATATGTCCCTTGATGGTCAAGTTCCACAAGGATCAAGCATTGCTGCTGGGAGAGATTTGCATATGTACAATGTCCAGGGGAACCAGAACCAGACTATTACCAATGATTATAGCCAGACAGTCAACTCTCATAACAATATTTATGATAATAGATACATTCAGACAGGTAAAGACTATTTTATTGCTCACTAGCTTATTTGACCATTGGTGAATACAGGAGGAAGTAACACTTTTGTCACATTGGATGCAAGTATGTTGGTTGATTCTGGATTATTTTGTGAAAAACTAGAACTGTATACTTACAATCAGTAGTGGAAAACATCAAGAAGTGGATCAATGCACCTGATCCATCTGTCAATTATAATGCTGCATATGAGAATATGACAAAAGGCACTGGGATGTGGCTTCTCAACCATCCCAAGTTGCTTGATTGGAAGATGAACGGTGGCCTATTGTGGCTACAGGGCAAAGGTAGGGGTAATCTCTCTCTTTATCAGAATAACAATTGCTGATTAAATTACTTAGCTGGTTCTGGAAAAACCTTTCTTCTGTGAGTAAATTGCTTCTTTTCTCCTTTTGCAAGAAATGAATGTCATATATTTTAGCACCAATGTTATCACAAATTTGAAGACAGAGGGCCATATGGTCTTCTACTTTTATTTTGACACTCTTGACCGAGCCAAAGTTAAAGGGACTTACAAGGGCTTGCTCTCCTCTATCATGCTCTCAACTGGCATGAAGTTAAATCAGACAAAGCTGCAAACTCTGTATCAGCAATATGACTCAGGCACAAGTCAAATGCATGCAGATACTATGAAGGCAACCTTGCTTCAGCTCCTGGAACAACATTCTTCAGCAATATATATTATCATGGATGGATTGGATGAATGTCAGGCACAAGATCAATATTCAGTTTCAAAATTCATTCTGGACTTACTTGAAATTGATTCAAAGATACATGTCCTTGTGTCCTGCAGACATGCAGCTAGTGCAATTGGAGTCAGCTCCACTACTTATGTCATATCACTGGATGAACAAGTAGTAAAGTCAGACATTCAAAGGCATATTGAACAAGTTTTCCAAAAGAGGCCTTTGAGTGTGAATGTACATAAAGAGGTGACAGAGGCTCTAGTGGATGGAGCTCATGGACAGTAAGTATTATAGATTCAAGTATTGAAATTGATGACTGAAATATTTCATAGGATCCGATGGGTTGATTGTCAAATTCAACAATTGCAAGAATTAGCCACTCGCAAAGCTATACTGGATGCCCTAAAGAACTTGCCTGAAGACCTAGAAGAGACCTATCTCAAAGCATTGCTTGGGACTAAAAAGGGTCACCAGAAGGATGTGCAAGCTATTTTTAGGTGGCTTTTGTTTGGGTATTGGGTGCTGGACTTGAGGTGGCTACCTGAAATCCTTCGAATTGATTTTGAGGGAAAGAAATTAGAGGCAGCTGAGAGAATAGAGGTGAATGGAGTGCCTAAAATTATTAACTCAACATTGGTTGTAGTCCAAGAAAACATCAGCCAGTGGGACAACAAAAGTACTTGGCACACATTACAACTGGCACATCCCTCAGTGAAAGAGTATATTCTTTCAGATCAAATCAAATCAAGCTCAGCAGCACTTTTTCATGTAAATGATCAGCTGGCACATAACTTCATTGCTCAATCATGTATGATCTATCTGGTGGTTTATGGAGAAGATGAATCCATAGATAAAAAGCAGCTTCCTTTGGTGGATTATGCTGCAGAGAATTGGCCAAACCATGTCAAAAATCTACAACAATTGGAAGATCCAATCAAGTCTTTGAGTTTACATTTGCTTACAGATACAAATAGATCATGTAGCCAATGGTTTAGAGCCACAGATAAACAGACATGTGTAATTGAGGGTTCTGCCTCTCCATTATATTATGCCAGCACTATCAGTCTGTCTAATATAATGCTGTTATTGATAGAGGAGGGGGAAAATATTAATGCTCAGGGTGGTAAATATGGCACTCCTCTCCTGGCTGCTGTATCTATGCAGAACAAAGACACTGTAAAGCTTTTGCTTGAGAAGGGAGCAGATGTAAATGCACAGGGTGGTAACTATGGCACTCCTCTCCAGGCCACTTCATTTAAGGGCTATGAAGAGATTGTAAAGCTTTTAGTTGAGAATGGAGCAGATGTAAATGCTCAGGGTGGTGAATATGGCACTCCTCTCCAGGCTGCTTCATTTAGTGGCTATGAAAAGGTTGTAAAGCTTTTAGTTGAGAAGGGAGCAGATGTAAATGCTCAGGGTGGTGAATATGGCACTCCTCTCCAGGCTGCTTCATTTAGTGGCTATGAAAAGGTTGTAAAGCTTTTAGTTGAGAAGGGAGCAGATGTAAATGCTCAGGGTGGTGAATATGGCACTCCTCTCCAGGCTGCTTCATTTAGTGGCTATGAAAAGGTTGTAAAGCTTTTAGTTGAGAAGGGAGCAGATGTAAATGCTCAGGGTGGTGAATATGGCACTCCTCTCCAGGCTGCTTCATTTAGTGGCTATGAAAAGGTTGTAAAGCTTTTAGTTGAGAAGGGAGCAGATGTAAATGCTCAGGGTGGTGAATACGGTACTCCTCTCCAGGGTGCTTTCCACATGGACTATAAGTTCATTATAAGGTCTTTGGTTGAGAAGGGAGCAGATGTAAATGCTCAGTGTAGTGCATATTACAGCTTTTCAAAGGTTGCTTTTAATGAGGGCTATGAAAACATTGTAAAACTTTTGGTTGAGAAGGGTGCAGATGTAAATGTTCAGTGTGGTCAATATGGGACTCTTCTCCAAGCTGCTTTATTTAAGGGGAGTGAAAACCTTGTAAGCTTTTTGCTTGAGAAGGGAGCAGATGTAAATGGTCAGGGTGGTCCATATGGCACTCCTCTCCAGGCAGCTTTATTTAAAGGATGCAAAGACACAGTCAAGGTTCTGCTTGAGGTTCTGCTTGAAAAGGGAGCAGATGTAAATGCTCAGGGTGGTCCATTTGGCACTCCTCTTCAGGCTGCTTCATTTAAGGGCTATGAAGAGATCATAAAGCTTTTGCTTGAGAAGGGAGCAGATGTAAATGTTCAGGGTGGTCAATATGGCACTCCTCTCCAGGCAGCTTCCTTTAAAGGGCGCAAAGACATAGTCAAGGTTCTGCTTGAGAAGGGAGCAGATGTAAATGCTCAGGGTGGTAAATATGGCACTCCTCTTCAGGCTGCTTTATTTAAGGGCTATGAAGAGATTGTAGAGCTTTTGGTTGAGAAGGGAGCAGATGTAAATGCTCACGTTGGTCAAATTCGCACTCATCTCCAAGCTGCTTTAAATAGGGGTGATGAGAACTTTGCCAGGGTTTTGATTGAGAAGGGACCAGATGTAGGTCAGGGTCTTGAACATGCTCTCCAGACCGCTGTATATGGGGGCTACAAAAACATTGTAAAGCTCCTACTGGAGAAAGGAGTTAATATAAATTCTCAGGGTGGCAGATATGGCAATGCTCTCCAGATTGCTCTTTATCATGGCCATAAAGACATTGTCAGGCTTTTACTAGAGAAGGGAGCAGAATTACATGCCCCAGAAGGTGAATATGACACTCCTCTCCAGGCTGCCCTATATAAGTTCTGTGCCTCTAGGTTAGATTCTTTTTGTATCAAGCCCGTGTAGCTTGTTTTTATCTGATTTTGTGAATATATCTCTCTCAATAATTTGTAAACTCTATAAAAACCCTTATTTCAATCTGTTTCAGTTCTGATTGCTTTCCAATTGCCTTTGATGTTGGCAATTTCTTTTGTACAAACAATTATCGAATTTTGTGAATGAAATACATACTGGTTGATAATTTATTAATTATTTGTGATTGAAAACAGACAAGTCTCCTATGCTGGTAAGTATTCCAATTACTATTCATAGTAATCAGTTTTCTTTGTGACCAAATCACCAAATCCCATCCTAATGTGAATCACTGCACCATGTGAATTTTCAACCCAATTGAGCTGAAAGTTAACATAACTTTTGTATTCACAAAAAAGGCACATAGGATATTCGAACCCTCAGAATAATAGATGCAAGAAGGAAGGAAGGTTGCAGATTAGATTAGATTTGATACACTGCTCCAACTAGCATCTAAATACTTTTACATCGAGTACAACATGCACAAGATACTGGCTGTGGAACCAATTCCTGATTCAGCAGGGCAAGCAACAAGGCTATAGGGGAAACATCCTGGAGAATACCAGGGTAGACCATCTATCTCCTTGAAGCACTGTGAGGTGACACAGAGACTAGGTCTGTCACGAACTGCTACAGTTCTTTGTCCTCCTTCCTCTTCTACTTCATTATTGAATCCATTTTCTGATCATTTGTCTATTGCATTTCCTTATATTACTGACTTTGAACCTTATAGAACCTGTCAAACTCTATAATAACTATCAATCAATCTTCCATTCTATTGATCCTATGTTTCTCCTACATTTCTCCTATGTTTCTCCTATTTCTCCTATCTTTTTCCTATCACTTATTCATTGCTCTTCTATATAAACCACTCTAGACATTCTAGCACTTTGTCTTCGCTCTGTAATACCATTACGCAGTGTAGAGCCTAGTCAGCTTTTTTTTTTTCCCCATTTATTCGCCTTAGCGTATGGTAGTGAATACAACCAAAGTAGAACTATCTGTAGTGTAGGGAAGAGGAAACGGTGCTGTATTGTCCTGTCATCAGTGTCTGGCCCCCAGAGGGATCCTTATGGAGGAGCCTGTCATGCCATGAAGGCAGTATTAAGGCATTTGGCTGTGTGAGTTAATTAAGTCCATGCCTTGGGAGAGTAAGGTATAGTAGGTGTAGTTGGAGAGAGAGAAGAGACAAGAAGTAAATGGGAAGTATAGATCAGAGTAGAGGGACATAGAGTAGCCAATGAGATTGTTGCAATATATGTAGGGCCATTGTACTAGTAGTGAAAAGGAATCAGTATTAGTAATAAGGGTAACGTGAAGGAGGTTGTTGTTTTTGTTTTTATGTTTATGTGTTTTCTGGAGAGATGGGAGAATGTAGACATAGGAGAGAGAAAGAGAAAGAGAGGTTAAAGAAAGACAGAAAGACCATACTGCCCACCACTGTTCACTCTCCCTCTTTATCCTCCTCCTCCAGCTCATGTAGGACACCAAAGATGTGCTTCAAACATTCAGTTGCATTCATGTGCCTACGGGATATTAGCTCTAATTTACCATCAATTCAACTTAGGTCTCCAACCACCACAACATGCCATACCTACACCTCAACTTACTCTAGGATACCAATAGTCATTAGTGACAGCACAGATAATAATGACAACAGCCTCACTCTCCAATTGAAGCCATGCAAACCTTACACCTGACCAAGAGGACCTGACAATTCACTACTTCAAGCCTTGACTTTCACGTAACAGACTTTCACAATAGTGTATAACATTAGTCTGACACTCGGCAAAATTTGCATTTGCCATGAAAACTACTCTCACGCAGTTTGACATATGCTATGGCAATTGGAAATACACATTTTGTCTGACAACTGGTTCCATATCTTATGCTGTGCCCTTCATCCAAGTGAATTGAGTACTGAAGTTGCATCAAAGGTGCTGAATTACATCAAGGCCAGCCAGTTGTTCCCGAAACCTAATCTTTCACGTCTTGTTGCGCTTCTCATAAACACTCATGTGACTTTAGACACTTTTCAAACTTCTTGCACAGTGCCATCCACCATCATTCGAAAGATGAAACGAGGCATAGACAACGTGACTGAACAGAACAAACATAAAAAACAGATAGTAATGGGTAAGTATAAACAACACTTCAGGAAATGAACTGTGCTTTTCATTCTCTTCTACTCCAGATACTGGTCCAGTTGCTAGAGCAGCTGAGAATGACATGTGCTTTGATGGTCAAATTCCACAAGGATCAAGGATTGATGTAGGGAGAGATGTGCATATGAACTATGTCCAGAGAGACCAGAACCAGACTATCAACAACAACTATAGCCAGACAGTCAACTCCAACAATACTTATGATAACAGATACATTCAGACAGGTAAACAACAAATATGTTTTTGCTGATTAGATTAAATTTGATTAATGGTTCATACAGGAGGGAGTAATACCATTGTTGTGCAAAATGGTGTAACAAGTAAGTTTATTGGCTCCTAATTATTGTGAAGAAAACTAGAATAGAATATTCAATAATTTACAGTGGATAAGATCAAAGACTGGCTCAAAGCACCAGATCCATTTGCCAATTATAATGCTGCATATGAGAAGATGACAAAAGGCACTGGAGAATGGCTCCTCAAGGACTCTAGGTTGATTCAGTGGAAAGAAAATGGTGGCCTGCTCCGGTTGCAGGGAAAAGGTAGGTGATCTTTCTGTGTATAAAAAGAACAGTCATTGAATAAAAATATAAAACAACATAGCTGGTTCTGGGAAGACCTTTCTTCTGTGAGTATTTTGCTTCTTTTCTGCTTGGTCAAGAAATGAATGTCATATATTTTAGCACCAATGTTATCACAAGTTTGAAGACAGAGGGCCATACTGTGTTCTACTTTTATTTTGATACTCTCAACCAAACCAAAGTTAAAGGGACTTGCAAGGGATTGCTCTCCTCTATCATGCTCTCAACTGGCATAGAATTCAACCAAACAGTGTTGCAAGATCTGTATCAGCAATATGCCTCAGGTACAAGTCAAATGCATACAGATGCTATGAAGACAACCTTGGTCAAGCTCCTGGAACAATATTCTTCTTCAGCAATATATATTGTCATGGATGCATTGGATGAATGTCAGGCACAAGATCACCATTTGATTTCAAGAATCATCTGGATTTACTTGAAGTTGATTCAAAGATACATATCCTTGTGTCCTGCAGACATGTAGCTAGTGCAATTGGAGTCAGTTCTGTTACTTATGCCATATCACTGGATGAACAAGTAGTAAAGTCAGACATTCAAAGGCATATTGAACAAGTTTTCCAAAAGAGGCCTTTGAGTGTGAATGTACATAAAGAAGTAACAGATGCTTTAGTGTGTGGAGCTCATGGACAGTAAGTATTCTAGATTCAAGTATTATAGTTGATGATTGAAATATTTCATAGGATCCAATGGGTTGATTGTCAAATACAACTCGTACAGCTATACTGGATGCTCTGAAGAACTTGCCAGAAGATCTAGAAGATACCTATCTGAAAGCACTGCTCAAGACTAAAAAGGCTCACCAGAAAGATGTACAAGCTATGTACAAGCTATTCTAAGGTGGCTGCTATTTGGATATATGACACTGACCTTGAATTTGCTACCTGAAATCCTTCGAATTGATTTTGAAAGGAGGAAATTACAAGAGACTGAGAGAATAGAGGTGAATGGAGTGTCTAAAATTATTGCTTCAACATTAGTTGTAGTCCAAGAAGAATTTAACAGGTGGAATGCAAAAACTGAGCCCGTACTGCAACTGGCACATCCCTCAGTAAAAGAGTACATTCTTTCAGATCAAATCAAATCAAGTTCAGCAGCACTTTTTCATGTAAATGATCAGCTGGCACATAACTTCATTGCTCAATCATGTATGATCTATTTAGTGGTTTATGGAGAAGATGGATCCATAGATGAAGAACAGCTTCCTTTGGTGAATTATGCTGCAAAGAAATGGCCAGAGCATGAATCTACAACAATTGGAAGATCCAATCAAGTCTTTGACTTTACATTTGCTTACAGATACAAATAAATCATATAATCAAATGTTTAGAGCCTCATACAGATATTGGGATATGAGGGAGGGCTCTGCCTCTCCATTACATTACGCCAGCTCTATCAGTCTGTCTAATATAATGCTGTTATTGATAGAGGAGGGGGCAAATGTTAATGCTCAGGGTGGTCAATATGGCACTCCTCTCCTGGCTGCTGCATCTAAGCACCCTACATCTAAGCAGAAAGAAGATGCTGTAAGGCTTTTGCTTGAGAAGGGAGCAGATGTAAATGCTCAGGATGGTGAATATGGCACTCCTCTCACGGCTGCTGTACCTATGGGGAACATAGGCACTGTAAGGCTTTTGCTTGAGAAGGGAGCAGATGTAAATGCTCAGGGTGGTAAATATCACACTCCTCTCCTGGCAGCTGTATCTAGGCAGAACAAAGACACTGTAAGGCTTTTGCTTGAGGAGGGAGCAGATGTAAATGCTCAGGATGGTGAATATGGCACTCCTCTCCAGGCTGCTTTATTTCAGGGCTATATAGACATTGCAAAGCTTTTGCTTGAGAAGGGGGCAGATGTAAATGCTCAGGGTGGTCATGATTGCACTCCTCTCATGGCTGCTGCATCTATGGTGAAGATAGGCACTGTAAGGCTTTTGCTTGAGAAGGGAGCAGATGTAAATGCTCAGGGTGGTACATATGACACTCCTCTCCAGGCCGCTTCATTGACAGGACTTGCTTGAGAAGGGAGCAGATGTAAATGCTCAAGGTGGTAAATATGGCACTCCTCTCCAGATTGTTTGCAATTCGGGCCATGAAAACCTTGTAAGGCTTTTGCTTGAGAAGGGAGCAGATGTGAATGCTCAGGGTGGTTCATATGGCACTCCTCTCCAGGCTGCTTCTGATAGGGGTTATGAAGAGATTGTAAAGCTTTTGCTTGAGAAGGGAGCAGATGTAAATGGTCAGGGTATTGAACATGCTCTCCAGACTGCTGTATATAGGGGCTACGAAAACATTGTAAAGCTCCTACTGGGGAAAGGAGCCAATATAAATTCTCAGGGTGGCAGATATAGCAATGCTCTCCAGACTGCTCTTTATCATGGCCATAAAGACATGGTCAGGCTTTTACTGGAGAAGGGAGCAGAATTACATGCCCCAGAAGGTGAATATGACACTCCTCTCCAGCTGCCCTATATAAGCTCTGTACCTCTAGGTTAGATTCTTTTCATATCAAGCCCATGTAGCTTGTTTTTTTCTGATTTTGTGAATATCTCTCTCAATAATTTGTAAACTCTATAAAAAGCTTTATTTCAGTCTGTTTCAGTTCTGATTGCTTTCCAATTGCCTTTGATTGATGTTGGCAATTTATTTTGTACAAACAATTATCCCTGACTTGTGAATTTTGTGAATGAAATACATACTGGTTGATAATTTATTAATTATCTGTGATTGAAAACAGACAAGTCTCCTATGCTGGTAAGTATTGTTACTAATCTGCCAAATGACTTAATGAACAACTACTCTGAATAATACTTTACTGATATAATACAAGTGACTTGGCTGTCATTCACTCCAGCTTCTATATTTTGATGACTAGAACCAGCCCACCTCAGCTTATAGACATTGCCTGTTCTTAACAAACAGCTCCACTCAATGATCTCGACAGTACATGCAGCTGGTATATATCCATTTCAATAAGTTCCACACCATATGGAACTAGGCTTGACATTCAATGCCACTGCGCAGTCTATGCATTGGTTAATAGCCTAGTGACTCATGAATTTCACTTTCTCAAACATACAAAGTACTAAACACTCACTGCACAAATGATATGCAAGTTTCCACACAATCAGCTGTTCTTAACACCTCCTCCTCAATCAGCCAAGTCACCACCTGCTGCCCATATACTAGCTTAGGCAAACCAGTGTCCATCTTCCCTTCCCTTATCCGCAGATCAGTCCACAACCCTGCAAAATCCACAAAACCAAAGATGCTACTAAAACCACACACATAGCCAATATTGGTTACCATCACGAAGCACTGTGGTGAGTCAATTCACACACAATCCACCAAACCCATGAGGAAGTCCACAAATTGATGAATCACCTCTTCAGACGTGATTTCCAGCATGAAAGAAATTGTGATATTTGTCACAGTGTTATGTTCTTCTATAGCTGCTGGATACAGCATTAGGCAGTGCAGATCTGAGTAGGAAGGGGGTGCATACATAAAGGTCATCGGCTATAATTTACTTTCAGTGCTCATTAATGAACATAGTAGACTTTCCATCACTCACCATTAGAACTTTTGCCAGATGCTTCACTAAAATCAGATCTGGAATTGCAAGATCATTCAACCAAGCACAGATCTCTGGAACCATTTCACACAACACCATCACCCAATTGTGAGCAATGTCCTCTGTGAACATGATGCACACTGTAGGACATAGTATAGTAAGCACATGGGTATCATATATAAATTAGACATACATTTCCTGTAAACATTGCAATCTGATACTCAGAAAAAAATAGGCCACTGCAAGAAGTGGACTATAAGCTGCCAGTGACTACTACTTTGCCTTCCTCTTGCCACAAACCTTTGCAGACACCTTTTCAGTCTGATCTTGGATTTGAATATGTACTGACAGCAGGAGCCTGAGCCGCCAGTGCCATCATAGCCAAGTCAACATTCTGTTCCAAGTCAGGGGCAGCAATGCTTGTTTGCTGAGAACCACTGGACATGCAGACCAATCAGTGTCATTATAGAGCAGTTGAGTCTCAATAACTTACATTGGTGCTGCAATTCCTGCATTCAGGGTCAACGCCACCATCAAATCTGCAATTTGCTGAGCAGGTAACGCTGCAAAAAATTGTCTTGCTGCTTCTGCTTGCACAATATAAGGTTGAGCCTCTTGCCCTTCATGTCCACTTTGTAAGAGATAAAGTCAGGCTTCCCAACAATGCCAATTTAGAAAAAAAATATGTGCTTGCTGCTGTGCTGACCACTGACATATCAACCTCCTTGGGAGCAGAGTCAACCATACTAGTGATGGTGCTGTATAAAAGCATGTTAGTCCAGAACAGTGACTATTCACTAACCACTCACCCAAGCTGATTTGTTGAGCTCTCAGGAAGAACTATGGTTGCTGCATTTCCAAATCTCCTTTTGAAATGTAAAGTTATCTCACCTGGGGCTGGACTGTCTTGCATTATACTGTCTTTTCCTGGTTAGTGGACTGTCATTGTCAACTGTTGGAGCAGGCAGAGCAGGAGTAAGCAGTGTTGTAGTTGGTGTACCTCTGCTTGCAAGGTCCAGCACAATGTGGTTGACATTCAGAGTCAGGACATTGTTTGCATCAAAGTTGACAGCTTGACCAACAACAAAGACATGGTTCCTTAGGTGTGGCAGTGGAGTGTTTTTCCATCTGGGATGGACAGGGTCATACATAGCACTGTACCAACAGTCAGAAGTTGGGTGTAAGAGATGTGAGTGGATCAACTCACCACAACATGTATGATACAGTATTACCACACATGTACTCTGTAGTGCTCATCACGAATACCTTGCCATCATTGTTGTTCATTGTCTGTAAAACATTCCCTGCAGGAATGATGAATGGTGCCTCCATGACAGGGATTGAATCTTGATATCCATCATTGCTAGAGACTCTGGGATGAAGCAACTCCACAGTTCCCTTGAGAACAATTGGGAGTGCTGGATTTGGTGGAATGTTTGCCTTAGCCAAGACTGGGAGACAGGTGTTGTGACATGCAAATAGGCACCTGGCCTCATACATCAGTTTCAGTGACACACGGAAGCAGTCAGGTCCATACAACATGCTGTAGACAAACATGGGTTTGCTTCTTTCTGACTACTGCAAACTGAAAGAGTGGCTAGAGTCAGGGCAGTCTGAGAAGACATAATGATAATGAAATCCCCATTGAGCTCAATGTTAAGTATTACTGGTTATTAATCAACTATCTTTTGTTTAACACTCAACACCCACCTGGAGACACCCTGGTAGAAAGTGCAACAAAATACCCTTTGTGCTGATCACTGCAGACTATCAGGACTTCCAAGCCACAATCAAAGCTTGTTATAGCTACTTTGTTGTATTTTAAAGATCCATTGTTACTGTAACAATAGCTCAGGCCATACAATATTTGTCACTGTTCTGACAGCATTTACTTACTGTGTTGCCTATAGAAAATTGTACATCAATATGTGCTGCTGAAATCCCAAGAGCCTCATAGCTTGCCACATGAAGCAATGGCACTTTGCCCCAGTCATAGCAGAGTAAAGCTGCCCATGTGAAATCACCGATCGCTGCAGGTCCAACACCAACTTCAACACTGTCAAACTCTGACAGCCATTGAAAGTCATTGAGTACACCAACACCAAAGGGATCTGCTTCTGGTTTACCACAAAATTGAAGCCAGACAGTGTGAATTGGACATTGATCCAAGGTACATGAAACTGCTCCTATGTATTGAGTTGATCAGACATTTGCTATTGTAGAAAAAACCAATGACTCACCAAATGGGCCCACTGGCCCCCTATCATCTCTGGAATAGTCTCCACTTCCACTGAGTGATGCAGGAGTGAATGCACAATGACCCTTTAGATGGATCAAAGTTCCAAGTAAAGCGAGTGATTGCCCCGGAAAAGTAAAAAGTTGAATAAACGCACTATGAAAGGAATCCTGATGACCACAAAGTTCAGATTGTCACTGCTTAGGCTTTGATGACTGATCCGGGCCCTACGATAGATGCTCTCATATCGATCGTGTAGTTCCAGTAACCGACAGTGAAGTTCGCGGCTGCGAGGATTGAGGCAACGAGGATGGAAGGATGAGTCGTTAGTGGGCTTTGGCATGGTTGATCTTTATCATTGGTCAGCGTAGATTCAGATCCGGAGAAAGTTCGTCCGCAATAACTTTCTACTTACCACTCTGCTATATTCAAGTTGAGGGCAAGATCAACTTACCTTTACCAGATCCATGCTCAGCAGTGTAAAGTCAGTCTGGTATAAAAGCTAAACAACTTTCTCTTCCTTAGATTCAACAAACTAAACCAACACACTTTGGTAGGCTTCAACTTCTTTATTGTTTCTTGAATCTTCGCTGACCATCTTGCCCAGAAATGTTTACTTAAACCCTCTTCATCACCCTCACGGCTGCAGTTGCACTGATGAGCACCGTTGTCGCCTCCCCGGGTATCGGAAATCTGCGGGTACGTCATGCGGGTACACTGCGGGTACATGCGGGTCATGCGGGTCATGCGGGTCATGCGGGTACCCATTATCCTTTGCTTATCATGTACAATCTTAGTTGATTAAGCCTTATAATTACTCTTTTATTGTGTAGATAGTCTTTTAACAATGCAGAGCCTGTTATATAGCTATTTCACGAAGAATAGAACGTGCTGTTGGTATTTACGTAAAATCATTCATACAAAATGATGGGATTAGGCGGTATATGTAAGGCTCAGCTTCACCCATTATTGACACTTTCTGACCTGCTCTGCGCTCGCCTTTGCCCGTCTCTGCAAATGGGACTCCTTGTAAGCATGAGTATCCAACGTTATGTAGCCTTAGTCACATAGAATATTCTTTTTGTAGAAATGGCTTGGTAAAAGCATCATACACCCCGCTGTTGATGCTATTTTCCCTGAGAGTGATTCAGAAAGTGACGATAGTTTTGATTTCACATTCAGTAAGTCAGTCCATTGATAGCAGGTTTATCACGCTACTCACAGCTGATATACAGGCAATACTGAAGATACACTTGTATTACATCAAGATGAAATTTCAAGACGTGAGTCTTATGTATTCACCACATCTGAATATATCCTTATACCATTTTGATTAAGATACAAATGTATCTACTTCTTTACCCCCTAATAATGACTGTTTTGTACACCGTGAGTGACACAAACACATTAAGTTGTAGGGACTAACCATGAATCCCCTATAGCGCCTGAAGAATACCTAGGAAATCCTGATTCAGGGGAAGAGAAAGATAATGGTATGTACTTCCCATTGGTAGTGGATATATCTTTCATGAATTTGTCCAGGGAATGCCTCAGACATGGATATAGACAATGGAGAGCTGGGTTGTCCAGAAGTTAGAACAAGTAAGAGTACCATTGTTTTGAAATCAGTTCAGCAGGATCTTACATGTTATCCTTGATTCCAGTGCCTCCCGTAAATGAATCATGCGAGGACAAGAGTGGTTAATTCTGATTTCTTTTCAAAATATTTATCTTTCTGACTTTCTTGTAATATAAGGCCTGCAACACCTACCTACACGTCGAGATGAAACCCAGGTCAGGTTGCCACAAGAGAATAGCATGCATATAGATTTTACAGCTACAAACGCTGAAGTTGTTCAATTTCAAGTCTATCGCGAAGGCAAGTAGGCCACATATTTGGATTCTCTCCAACCAATTTAAATACCTTCTATTCTGATACTTATAGGATACACATCCCAGATGCAATTCAATACACATGCACTACAGACATATCAAAATTCAGTCCCTTCCATCAGTATGAGACTATCTTTTTGTACCATTGAGTTATTTGCTAACTACCTCTACAGTGCAGCCTAGTACCATTCCAACAGATCCACAATCCAATGTGATACCAAGCAAATCTGCAGTTGTGCCCTCAGTGCAATCTACCAGTCACTCAGTTGGGAACTTACAAAAACCACTATGTCCACCAACCACAGTAGCTAGTCAAACTGTACCACCCTCTTCATCACACCCTCCAGCAGTTGTTCGAACTGCACCACTACCACCTCCAGCAACTAATCAAGCTGCTTGCCCTGTAGATCTCACTGATCCTGCCCGGCTTACTGCTTTTGTTCCTCTGGACCCTCAACCTGAACCACAGTGCCGACATGGGCATGATGTTAATGTGCAATTTACTACTGTTGACAATTTGGAACAGGGTTTCTGGAATGGATGGCCAAATGGAAAATTTGCCATTGACCTTGATCATGCTACATACATGAAGCATGGAATGCTAGCTGTTCAGTGGGCTACACGGAACTGCAAGGGAAACAATGGAAAGAAAAATCAAAAGGGTTCAATCCATGCTACTACAATAGCTGGGGGGAAGGAGAGCTACAAGAAGTGTCTTGGTGTCTTACGATGCACTAATCCTCAGTGTCAAGTCATTACTCGGCCAAAAATTGAGAAAAAGATTCTGGAAGCACAGTGCTTAAATGAGTACTGTATATGTGGGTTCTCACTGGAACATTTTGACTGTGGAGCAATGTCTTTTCTTATTGAATATGCACAGGTGGGAGATGACATCACCACACGGCTTTATCGTTACATCCATGCTGGTTGCCACAATCATCCTCGGATTCCATACACCAAACATCTCACTGCACAGGAGGCTAAAGACACTCGGCAGCATCTCGGGAACAACATGCACAAAAAGCACTTGGAGTCATATGAAGGAGGAGAGACTCTAGATGGTCCAACTCCACCAGCACCACAGTTGGCACAGAAATTTGCAAACATTGAAACCTACCGTTATGAAACTAAAAAAATGACAAAAGGAGCTACAGCAGAAGTTGGATGGTCATTCATCAACCAGTTTCACTCCTGGATCCAGCAACATGAAGATGAAGTCCAAATCAGAATCAATACTGTAGGAAGGGAGCCTGAATGTGTCATATCATTTCACTCAAAGTGGATGCAGGACCAACTCTTGCCAAAAGCTGAGCTTGTTGAAGGCCCTTTGCCATTAGAGGGCATGCTGACTGATGGTGCACACAAGTATTGGGCAGATCCCAATGCTGTGTTGATTTCCACTACTACATTCAATACTGTAATTGATAGATGGGTTCCCTCCATGTTCAGCTATGCAAATGGTGTTACAACTCAGCATTACCATTGGCATTTCACTGCTGTCATTGAGGCTATTGCTGAAGCTGCACATGAACATAATGAGAAAATTACTGATGAGTTGTTTGCACTTGTGAGGGCACTAGATTTTCTATGGTTTTGAAAAAAGCTGATTTTTTTTGATTAGGTTGTTGATTTCAGTGATGCTCAGCGCTTGGGATTTATCTCTGCATTCACCGACTATTTCATCCGCCAAGAGGACAACACTCAGACACGCACTGAACTAGAGAATGCTGCTCAGTCACTGATCAAGGGATGCAGATATCACTTTGAAAAATCTGTAACACGTGTGGCTCGACTCAGTAACCATGTGCCACCTGACAGCAGAGCTGAGTTTGAAGAACTGTGCAGACAGATGGTTATAGCTGAGAATTCTGCTGTGTTTGATAGAGTTGTGAAGATCATGAAGGAAACATGGCCAGGGCTGGAGGCATGGCTGAATTGGTGGTTGGCTCCAGAACATGCAAGTATGATTTTTCATAGCCAACGAAAAATGGACAGCAAACTTGCCTCAAAGCTTCCTGATACAACCAATGCAGAGGAATCTGTTCACTCTGTCATATACCAAATAGCAGGTTTGCAGTCATTTCTATACTTACATTAATTATAATTCACTGATATTATTTGACAGGCAAAAACAAGGATATTATCCAAGGCTTTGATGGATTACTCAAGGTTATGCGACACTTTCAAAGAATGCATGACTCATACATTCGTAAGTTGCAGTCTCAAGGACTTACCTTTGATTAATCTGTGAGACAGATGGACTTCCCATTCGATATGGTCGATCTCAACGCCAGCGTAAACTGGACCAGCTTGAGCGCTGTGAGGCAGAAACATTAACAGAAATTCCTCGACGTAGAAGACAGAGTTATAGCCACAAACCATCTCCCCGAAAACGTGATCGATCTGCTCTCAGAGAAGGTCGAGCTCCTGACACTCAGTCTACACTGAAACGGCCCCGAAAACAAGTCAAGATTACAGTCCCCAATAGCTCTGAATCAGAAGATGGATCACCTTCTCCTCCAGACATAGTTGACAAGCAGTTAACTCAGGGTCGCTACAAAGAGCTTTCTCCAGGGAAAACCAGACCAACTGATTCATTCACATCCATAATAGTTAACCTTGCTGCTGCAAAGGAATTTGCTAGCTATCCATGGGCAAATAACTCTTGTTGGCTTGATGCATCATTGGAGATCATTTATGTGACTTTGGCATGTCATGGACATTGGAAGGACTTCTCAAGTTTTGCTGCAGACATAACCTATCCAATTTCACACCTGCACAAAACCCTTAGCAACCGCAGAGCTTGGCCTCTTTCCACTTTTCCAGGCTCTAAAGCTGGAAAATCAGTTATCCTTCAAAACATACGTGATACATTCAAACATGTCCTTGCAGGCCTTCCATTTTGCTTGTCAATAGCAGAGAACTCATATGCTATGGTAATTCAGTTTTACTCTGATCACAGTACAAATCAGAGATATTGATTGCTTATGAACACAGGAACATGAATATCATTCTGCACTAGTAAGTCAAGGATAGTGCAATTTATCAAGCATGGCAACTGATTATTTACAGTATTGGCTATATTATCTCATTCGCCCACGAGGTGGACCAGTCAATCCAGAAGCTGTTAAGTTCTTTCTTCCTGTAGTACAAAGGCTCTCAAGCTGCAGTGAAGGCCATTACCAAGTTGAGAGTCCTTGGACCACATCTTCCACCTGGCAAGAGCCAGCAGCAAGATATCTCCAACTGTTTGGGGGGAAGATTGAGAACTGGTTCCAGTCAATTTTCAACCTATCCTCAATGGAGGTTCCACAGGAAATCCAGGGTTGCTGGAGATGCCACACAAAGGAGGGCACCAATGATCCAGACATCTATTGCAATGGGCAGTGCCAGAAAATGGAGTTTATTAGCTGGATACCATCTGTACTCATCATCCGACCAGGTATGGATGAAAAAGGCAATCAACCAGATTGGGATTTCCCTCGTGAACTATACCCAGGCTCAAAAGCCTCAGGTTCAAGAGATGGAGTGGTATACAAACTTGTGGCACGCATGTTCACAAACAAAGCACACTTTCGGTGTGTTACATTGATCCCAACAACAGGTGGGCAATCAGCAGTGTTTTCATATGATGGAATGGAGAATATGGGTTACAGTCAGCTTGTGAAAGGGAAGATTGGAGATTTACTTGCTGGAACAACAGGATACCAGCCTGATGGTTACCAAACAGTCTGTGCTGTCTATAGCCTCAAAGGTGGCATTGTAGCACAGGAAAAATTCCATGAAGATTGTGTGAAGATAGCCCTCCAGAAGCTGGACCTGCAGTTGGATGGGACCAGATCAACCACTCTGACAAAGCCAGGATATAGAGAAATGACCAGAGAGGAAACAGTGAACTGGAAACCACACATCTCTATCACAGAGTATCAACAAACCCACTCTGACTCCAGACAAGTGGTTAAACCTGAACCAGCACACTCCTACTCACCTTCCCCAGGCCCATCTCCAACTACACCTCTTCGGACAATTCCCTCAAGTTCCCCACCACCTTCAACACCCCTTCCCATTCTTTGTCGATGTGGTGTTGAGAATGATGGCCATCGTGAGCTCATCAAACAGGTCACTGTCCAATGTGATAAATGTCACAGATGGTCACATTTGGCCTGCCTTGTCAACCGCATGGAACCAACAATCAAAGGGGAATTTCTATGCCATGTCTGTGATCCTGCATCAATGTTAGATACTTCAAGCTCACAAATCATAGAAAGTCTGAAGCAAGGTGTTCAATTGCGGGCTAATGTTGCTAAGCGTCTCTAGTAAGTAGTGTTGCATTGTCAGTTCTTCCATTTGACTAATTTGTGATAGTGCTGGCCGCACTGTCTTGGTTCAGATGGATGCCAACACATTGTTTTATTATCCTGGCCGACTTCTTCATCAGGAAAAAGGCAAATGGACAATCAAAATGTGGCGAGGTATTAAGCATGAGAACGCTAACAAGGTCTTGGAGAATATTTCTGTGAAAAGGCTGGTTGATGGATTGTATGGTGATCGTGAGGGTCGGCGATCAATCAGGGTATAAAAAATCTAGTACTTTAAGATCTTTTTTCATACTGATTATTTAAACAGTTGGGCAGGTTCATCCGAACACATGAGGAGCGTGATCCAGCAGATATTGCCTCTGATTGGCAAGTATATCAGTACAACACAGAAGTAGACCGCGCTCTGTACAAGCACAAGGCTATGCTGCAAAAAATTTTGCATCATACCATCAATTCTGAATTTTCTGCACTTTCTGTGTCAAGTGTTCCAGCCCTTGCCTTGTACCTGAATGAAGGTAATCCTGGATATGCAATTTTTAGAAACCACCAATACATGACAGCAGTTACACTGTTTAGACGTCCTTGTCCTGCATACTTTACTGGTGGGATCACAACAGATGATCAGGCTCGCATTTTGAACTGGCTCCACATCAATGTGCAGTCATTTTTATCAGCCCCACCTAAAGACTTTGAACTATGCATTGCACATGCACGAACTCTCTTTTTGGCTCACTGTCACCGTGAGACTTTCTTGGGATGTATTGAAGCAGGGTTGTCAGAGCTGGAGAGAGAGCAGTCAGTTCTCCACCAAGCATGGCAACGATTGGTTGATTTTAGTGGGAAGACTGTGGATGGCAAAATGAAGAGATTGAAGGCAGATGTTGATAGAGAGGCTCTCCAAATTCTGGAAAAAGTCATGTTTGATAGATCACAGAAGGCTGGTGTGGCAGGAAGCGAACAATGGGGCCTGGATGTTGGTCCTCCTGAGGATTTGTGGTGGCCTTATGATGGTCCAGAGAAAAATGATCCAGATCTGCGTGTTGCTACAGAATCTGACCTTGAGGTGCAGTATTATCTTGGCGTTATTAAATATTGTTCTTGCTAACTGTGGTTTAGGAGAGTGAATTTTGTAAAGCTGAAAGAGAGAAGATGGAGCAGAAGGTAAGGGAGAAGGAGGCAGAGAAGCAGAACCATGCACCTCCACGGCCAAAACCAAGGCCATTGACCAAGGAACAAGCAGCAGAACGTAGTAAAAAGGCTTTACAAGAAGCTGGACTTACAGCTGAAAGGCCTGACCTTGCTAAAGAGAAAGTAGTTAAGACATTGCAGACAGTCCAGGAGAATGCACAGTTGCGTAGATCTAAGCGGGTGGCAGATCAAACAAAAGAGACTGAGGAGACAGAGAATAATAAAAAATCCAAGAAACAAAGGAAACAATAATTTAGAATACTGATCTGGGAGGCATACTAAGTAGTTCAGAGTCATAAATGTAGATACAGAGTCCTTGTTATCAGCCTGCTGAAATTTTGATCATGAGATCCATGAGAATGATACTGAATATTACTACAGCAGGCAGGTTACTGTCTCAGCATGAATAAGAGTTCAGTCACACATCACAGCCAAAAGAAGCTAAGGCCAGATTTGACATTTTCTATTTTTTTCAGATTTTTTTGGATTTTTTTTTTGTCAGAAAGACTGAACTTTCGTTCATGCCAGGACAGTAGTATATATGTGCAAATACCATTAGTTCCTTCCAACGGACTCTCATACAACATAAAGGCGAGAAACACAGTATCCGCTAGGTACCCGCATAGGTGCCCGCATGGTACCCGCATGGTGCCCGCATGGTGCCCGCATGGGTACCCGCATGTGCACAGCCACTGCGGGTACCATGCGGGTACCATGCGGGTGCATTACCAGCATCCACACAACATCTAAATCACTTCTAATGGATTGAAAATAAGGAATGCTGTAGCTCCTGTACTAATAGCCAGTACCTTGACATATTCAATGTGTAGAAATGAATTTCTATCATAAATTCTACTAAATCTTAGGCTAAATTCACATTGATCTCGACTTTTCTAGGAATTGGATCTACAAATTGCCTTAGTAAACACTTGAAACATTAGCTCAGTGATGTATTAGAATGAGTAGACTGCATTTACAATGCGAATTATGAAGAGTTTTATTCATGTGCAGGCTTCATTTCGAGTCTAAGGGTAATTTTGGTACATAACTCATAGAATATTGGCATGCAAAGAATGAAAATAGTCTCTACTGCATGCAATAGGCTTTTAGCAATAATATCCAGGCTGTTTTGTGGAGAAATACTTGAGTTATCAATGAGACTCTAATGTGAATGGGAGTAAGTGGCTGTGCTTATCCATGTACATTTGAGTTTCACTACACTTCGTTGAAGTCCATTTACAAGCTTTATGTACACTTTTACGCCTCTCTACTATGTTACAAATGCTCGTATGTATGTCATACATTGGTGAACTCAAATGATTACTGGTACCCGGGCCGTACCCGCAGCCCCGCAGGGGGTACCCGCAGATTTACCTATACCGTCGCCTCCCCTACCAATGCCATTGCCAACAGTACCGACACCACCAACACTGCCAACGCTGCGCCCTTTGCTATCAACATCGGCAATGAAGCCTCTGTTGATAACGTCGTAGCTTGGATTGGTGGCGAGAGCAAATCCGACAATGTTGTCATCGGTCCTGTGAGTACTTGCATTTTCAGTCCTTCGGGATTCTTCTGCTTGTTCCAAATTCTGATATTTTCGTCACACACTCAGATTGGAGCCAACTTTTGCAGCCCCCCATTCAACCTCCCTGGACAATCTGGTTCATTCACGTTTGAAGGATGCGGAGGAACAGTATGGGTCAATCTAAACGGAAACTTATTTGCCACCTGCAGTAGTTTTTCGGAGGATGACGCCTGTGGGATCAGTACTTTCGGGCACTGTGTGTAGGCCCTGGGGTTCAGTGAGGCCTCGCCGTTTCCTGGATTTTAATGTTTAATCAAGTATACTTTTGGAACTGGTTTTGGGTGGTAGTTTGTTTCGCGAAATATATGTTGTTAAAGCTATTCTCTCGGATTGCCACGGTTTGACTGGTCTGAATGACTGAGGTGGAGGCAAGCTCATGGAACGTAAACAGCGAGCATCCGGCAGTGACAAGCAAGTGACAGGGTTTCTGGAACCCAGGAAACGGACTGGAATCTTGCTGGACTCGGGAAATGACGAGGATGCGTCTACAGTAGTATAAAACCATTTCATGGTATTCACATAAGTTCAGCCACTCTGCTCGTTATGTGTTAACTGGTTTTCCTACGAAGACGTGCGATCAGAACCTGTCTTTGCCATACCCAGATTTGTCTTCGCTCCTTAATCTATTTGATTATTTCCTTCTTACTTGTTTCTCTTTTATATGTTTGTCTTCGAGTTTTATTAGTTTTACGTTGACCTTTATTTCGTCTTCTCCTGTTTACGCTTGACTGATACTTCCATTCAATACTAGTTTGCGATATTTACCTACAAGTACTTATGCTATACTTGCATATACCAAGAATACAACTCGCCTTAATCACCACCCATTTCCTGCCCGGTCTCCAGTGTTCTCTTAAAGTCCTGATATCGCCACCCAGTTCAAAGCCTGGTATTTGCGAAAGTTTCTCAGTACTTCTACCATCGTATCGAACACCACTTACCATTACTACCGAGCCTTTTCATCTAGATCTATTCAACGTACCCTTTCCTCCATTCATTGGGATTCTCCGGCTAGAGTTCAGCCTGTGAGTGTCTCGAGTGGTTTTATTTAGCCGCGCACCACTAGATGGATCATGACAATACGAGAACTTGGTGGTAAGAGGCCAGACCAAGCTGGCGGGACCGATTACTATGAAGGCTTTGTTGACCACTGCTTCACATGGCAATAACGAGGCCTTATTCGATATTTAATCTCTGTTGTCTATACAGGGTTTAGAGCAGTAGTAGAAGGCTCTGTGATCTCTTTGGTGATTGGGAGATGCCCTTGCCGTAGTTGCAGAAGCTTCTCCCAAGTTGGATGTGGTCGGCGTGATATGTTATGTATTTCGGCAATAGCAGTAGTT